>BRZM01000347.1:61176-76868 GCA_033238685.1 Lates japonicus
CTGGACCTGAAGTTTTCTCTTTTGGTTCTGATGTTGTTGGTCACATGTTTGATCATGTGATCACATTCTGTTTGTGTCTCGTCTTTGGTCACATGATAAACATTCGTCCATGTTTCAGGTCGCTGGGCGAAGATTGCTGCTGAGATCCCTCACCGTTACGACGCTCAGTGTCTCAGAGAGTGGAGGAAACTGAGCAGGACACTACCACCTGCTGCTCAGGTACGCTCACCTGTCCTCTGTCCTCCGGGGGGGGAGAACCTGTTAGGGCAGGGGGGGACTGTCGTCTTCTTCATCTGATGCACCTCTGTTCAGAAAGTATTCAGACCCCTTCACTTTATTCACATTATGTTGCAGCGTCATTATAAAGACAAAAAAAAAATTACATTTCTCTCATCGATCTAAAATCATTAGAATTTAGATATTCCACACAGGATCTCTGGAGCTCAGCCAGAGTGACCATCAGGTTCTGGGTCACCTCTGTTATTAAGGTTCTCCTCTGATTATTGGGAACTGGGAACCTTCAATGCAGCAGAAGGTTTTCTGTAGCTTTCCCCAGATATGAGCCTGACAGAGTCCTGTCTCTGCGCTCTGCATACAGCTCCTTTGGTTTTTACTCTGGTATCATTGTCAGCTGGGAGACCTGATACATGTGTGTCTGTCCACATCCTGTCCAATCAGCTGAGTTTACCACAGGTGGACTCCAGTCAAGGTGCAGAAACATCTCAAAGATTAAAGTGTCATAGTAAAAGGTCTGAATACTTATGTCAATGTGATGGTTTTATGATTTTAGATGTTATGTGCCATAGATTGTAGATTGATGAGGTAAAAAGATATTTACAAAATTTAGACCAACTGACAGGATCCTTTGACCCAGAGCCTCTGACGGTCTGTGTGTATGTTTTTGTTCACAGTGAGAAAACTCAGTGTGAAAGTACTCCGAACAAAAACAGCAGTTCGACAGAATAAATTAATGTGTGACTGAATTGCATGAAAAACCCACCTCTGGTGTGAATAGACCCTAACACTACAACATTACAAAAATGTGAAAAAGTGAAGGGGTCTGAATACTTTCTGAATTCACTGTATGAACAATAAAACCAGTTCCTTTGTTTCTGTTGGACACTGAAGATGACACAAAAGTTCAGAATCTCTGTTATTTCCTGATATTTGATGAAGTGTCAGACCTTTTAGGACAACACCTTCTATATCAGACTACAACATTTCAGTTGAACCGAACCAGGAACCAGGTTTAAAGTAACTTTAAGTAAATTGCCTTTAATATTTGGTTTTGTAATAACTGCATCAAACCTGCTGTGTTGTTTTACCAGCATCTTTTAGGCTCAACTCAAAGTCACCTTACTTGTGGTGCTTTCAACTGTATCACTCAGTCCTCATCATCACACTGAGTTTGCTCAGGACATGAAAACATGGAAACTTTAAACTTCACAAACAGTAACAAGCTGCATTTGATCTGAAATACAGTGAAAGCTCCACAACAAGTGAGGAAGTGGTCGTTTAGTTCAGAATGTTTTTTATTTCTGTGGTCATTAAACTGTCAAAGTTTAACTTGATCTTTGAAACAGGTTTAGGAGGAAAATGTGTAAACCTGATCAAAATAAATTAGAACATCGTCAGCGTAAAAGTGAAATCCGATGATGTATCCTGTCCTCATCAGAGCCAACTGTTCACTGATCTGATTCTCTCTCTGTCAAATAGAACAAAGCTAGAAAACCACAGAGGAGTCGAGGAGGAGAAAAGAAGGCTTACACTCCCAAGAGGAAGGCCAGGAGGAGACCAATAAAAATAAAAGAGGAGGAGGAGGAGAGCAGTGAGGAGGAGCAGGAGGACATGGTGGTGGAGTACATGGACAGTGATGAAGACAAAAAGAAGAAAAAGAAGGAGGTAGTGGAAGAGAAGAGGACTGAGGAGGTGGAGCAGGTGGAGCAGGTGGAGCAGGAGGAGCAGCAGCAGGAGGAGGAGAAGGAGTACATTATCTCTCCCATGACAGAGTGGATTCCAACAGAAAAGGCGCAAGGTTTCTCTTTCCTGAGCTTTCGTCCAGTGGAGCTACCGTCTTCTGGTGATGGCCACAGCGGGCATCTAGTCCGGTCGACCATCCTGGGTAAATCCGGACGCTCCGTCATCATTGGACCAAATCCCAGAGAGCTGCGGTGGGAGGAGCGCCACAGCTCCAGTGCCATGATGATGGTGTCACCTGACCAGCTCCGAGCCCACCTGTACCACAAGGCGCACAAGTCCAATGATCAGAGCTTCCTCCAGACTGGCAAACAGAACCACCAGGGCCGAGTGACGGACGTGGGGCTGGACTATGAGCTGCGGGCCGCGGTGACGCCGTGGATCGGCAACCTGCTGATCCCATCAAAAAGCAGACTGACGGCAGCAGACGCCCTGAGGGAGCAAGGAGAGAAAACCCAGCTCACCTCGACTTCGGTCTTCCTGCTCCTCCTGCAGACCATGAATGTGGACACGATGGGGTGCAAGGAGATGATAGAGCAGAGGAGGAACAAGGTGGTTTTATTGATGCCACCTCCAGATCCTTCCCCTGTCCGGCCGAAGAATCCAAAGACCATCGCAGGCATCCTGCAGCAGAGGAAGGTCATGAAAGAGGAGCTGCAGGAGTTAGACCTGCAGCACAACCTGGTCCTGAAGCACATTCAGGCCCTGAAGCAACAGCAACAAACACAGCAACTCATATTTGTGCAGCAACCACAGCTTCTTCCTCCTCGTCTCCCCCCATTGATGCCTCCTCAGAATCATCCCGGCGTTCTTCAGATGCCTCCTAACATGTTACTGCCTCAGGCTGTCTTTGTTCCTCATCCTGTCCTCCAGCCTCACGCTGCCTCCATCCAGTACATATCCTCTTCTCCACCTCCACGCAGACCTTCTCCTGTGGGGGTCGTCACCTCCTCATTACACGCACTTCCTGCTCTTCATAGACTGACCGTCCCTCCTGTCTCTGTGTTCCCGATGCTCCAGAATGCCACACCAACTAGCACCACTTCAGTCTGCCCACTGCCTGCACCTGTGACTCAAACCCTCAACGTAGTCCAGCCCCCGTCCCCTAACCAGGTACCTGTCAACCAGCAGGCTGTTCCCCTCATGTTCACTACCCCCACCCCAGGCCCCAGCCAGGCCTGCCCCTCCCCCAAACCTCCCAGCTCCACTCTTAATCTACCCAGAGGGAGGGGGCAGAAGGCGGGGGACGGTCAAGAGGCTGTTTGCAGCAATCAGAGTGAGGTGGATATAGGTGGGGCAGGTACAGGTGTAGATGAAGCAGGTACAGGTGTGGAAGGGGCAGGTGACAGAGTGACAGAGCAGGGACGGAGGATTCAGAAGCCAAGTCAGAAGGCCAGAGCTCTGCAGGAAGCCACTGACTCCAAGGTAACTGAGTTTTTAGGAACTGACCAATCTGATCTGATAATCATCCTGCTTCTGTTTTTTGAGGTTTGTGAATCTGCAGCACGAAATTTAGAAGGAACTTCTTTCACTTCAGTCCAGAGATACACCTGAAGGTAACTCGCTAAACTCGGATCCTGTTTCGTAGTTCAGGCCTCAGGTCAACTTTGCTGCTGTTATTATTGGAATAAATATAAAAATCTACATCTTGTCTTTACAGTCAGCAAGACGTGAAGATACCAAACGCAAGAAATTTGGCATCAAATCTCCAGAGACTTAATTCTTTATTATATTTCTGAATCACTGTTTGGTGTTAGCATGCTCACATATCCCTTTTTCTCAAACTGGAACAGTCACAGGTTCAGTTTGTGATAATTTGATGAAACATGAGAAAAATATCAACTAAAATTTTAAAGTTATCAAAACTTCACTCAGGTCCCGTCTGTAAGATCAGGTCTCAGGACTGGGTAAAAAAGTTTTCTGGAGTCCACTTCAGGTCACAGACGACCTGAGGTTTCAAGGCTTTGAACTTAATTTTGGTTGTTGCTCGTTTCAGGCTGAAGCCAAGAAGAAAGCTGCTCCATCTCCACAAAGGAAAGCTCAGACCTCCCTGCTCCTTACTCCTCAGCAGCTCTGCGTCCCTGCAGGAGTCTCTTCTTCCTCTTCTAGCAAAGCTGAAGCTCCTTCACCTGCACCTCCTCCAGCAGGAGAAACAACACCTCCTCCTCTCAGACAGAGTGACCCTCCTGTCTCTGAGGACTTGCCTCAGACTAGCACCTCCTCCTCGCACACTGCATCCTCCACATCAAGCTTACCTGCTCCTTTCCACGGCGACCACAACTACACCCTTGTTACTCCTTACTCCACCCCCAGTCGACCAGGAGCCGCCCCCAAACAGCCAAACCCCACGCACTGTAAATCTGACTCCACCCCCAATAGGACACCCAGAGGAAGGAAACGAGGGAGGGGGGAGGAGCAGGACCAGGTGTCGAGTGGTCAGGGTGACCAGTGTGTGATCACAGGTGTGATCCAGGAAGGAAAGAGGGTTCGGAAGCCGAGTCAGAAGGCCAGAGCGCTGCAGGAAACCTCTGAGGCCAAGGTAAGACCTGCCTCCTCCTCGTCTCTCTGCCTCCTCTTTGTCTCCTCCTCTCACTGTGACTCCTCCTGTGGTTTTCTGTTTTCAGGTTGAAGCCAAGAAGAAGAGAACAACTACTTCTCCTCGGAAGAAGCGCCCTTGTACGTCTCGGTCCAAAGAGGAAGTTGTTGTCCAATCGGAGACTCCGCTCCCGGTGTTGCGTTTACTTCCTGGTCAGTCGATGTGGGTCATGACTCCTGGTGGTCTGGTCCAGCTGGCACAAGCCTCGTCTCAAGGCCTGCAGCTGGCAGTGGTCCCAAGCACCCCCATCCCACCTCTACCTGAGAGCACTGTAAGCCGCCCACTGGCTCCTCCCCCACAGCAGCTCACCTCTGGCAGCTGGCGACCAGTTGCACCTCGGTCTCCTGCAGTATGCGCCCCCTCAAACCTCCATGGTCTGAATCAGCCACACCCTCTTACCGCCCTGCCCACCTGTCCATCCAAGCCCCTCTCCCCAACCTTTGACCTGCAACCTGTCCCAAACCCTGGGTCCTGTCCTCCCCAGCCTCCTCCCAGACTCTTCCTGCCTCATAAGAGCATGGGCAGAGAGGACCCAGCAGAGCCCCCACCCCTCAGGAGGGAGGTGCTGCAGTTCGACCCCTCCCTGATGTTCCTGGAGCCACAGGAGGAAGTGAGCGAGTGGCTGAGCGGGCGGGGAGGGGTGGTGGTACCCGGAGCGGGCGTCGCTCTGCCCTACTTGCCGCCCTCCGTCAGCAGTCTGAGCACGCTCAGTGCACTGCTCCAGGCCCAGAAGTCTCTGACCAGATCATCCCTGCAGCTGCTGTGTCGAGGCTCCGAACCCCGACACCCACAAACCAAAACAAGACCTGAAACCAGCACCGAGAAAACCTCCAGTCAGCCCCCACCAGACCTGCCAGACTCCACCTCTGACCTCAGACCAGTCGGGGACCAACCAGGTAACTCTCACCTGACAGGTACCGGCTGCAGGTGGTGAGCTTTCCTGTGTCTGTTCATCCATGATGGCGTTCTCTGCTGACTTCTGTCCTCTGAGGTTTGTTTGTTTTGTCTCCCTGCAGCTCCTTCTGTCAGCTCTGACCTCCTGCAGGAGGAGGAGGAGGAGGAGGCGAAGCTTGTGGCAGCAGTGCGTCAGCTGGTAACAGAGCGTTTCTCAGGTAACCCCGCCTACCAGCTGCTGAAGGCCCGCTTCCTGTCCTGCTTCACTGTCCCCGCCCTCCTCGCCACCATCCAGCCAATCCCAGAGAAGACTGGGGCCTGCCCAGCCACTGAGGAGGAGGAGGAGGAGGCGAAAGACGAAGATGAGGAGGAGGAGCTGGAGAAAATCAAAGAGAGAGGCAGACAGAGGAGAGCAGAGGTAATTTTTAACATTTAATATTTATTCAGCGACACAGTAAGTCATTATATTGTTGTATGAAGTGGTGCAGTACCAGTAACAGCCACTAGATGACTTTAAAAGAAACAAAGTCCTGACAGTTGTATCTTGTTGCCATGTGTTGGTGAGAGTGGGCAGTGCCAACAAATGGCATTTCATCTTTTCATTTCTCCATCCTCCCATCCCTGTGGTGTTGTTCACCTCCTGTGATTTTATTCCTCCACCCTGTCGACAGTCATAATCGAAGGCGTCGTGTTTTCAGGTCGTCCCTCTTAGTGAATGTTACATTTCAGTAACATGAATTCACAAAAAGCCAATTGGTTTTCATGTTAACGTCCCTGACAACCTCTGTAGTCTCATTTAGACACTCGTTAGCAACCACAAGGATCAGTCCTGCAGCTCTGTATTCACATGCTAATTGACTGTAACTGGAGGTTGGTGGAGGCGTACGACCACGAGGAGGTGATTCTAGTTCTGTTTATAATACGTTGTCCTCTTTTGGTAAATAAAACATCTGCCATCATTTCTACGCTGACGACACTCAGCTGTATTTACATCAGTGAAGTATTCTCAGAACGTTAAAGTGTTTAAACTCACTGACGTGAGTCGATACAGGACAACAGATTTTCTGGAAGTTTGCTCAGGTAAAACATCGGATCCCGACTCAACCAAAACCAGGACCCAGGAGAAACTGAGCTCACTGAGTGTTTTTATTATTATTTTGTTCTGTAGAGATCAGTGCTGACGTGTGACGGGTCAGGACCTCCGGCCAATCACTTCTCAGGAATCATCAACACCAACACACCCACCCCCGACCAGACTGGACCAGACCGGTAGAGACCGGATCACCACTGTCCGATGAAAATCTGAGAGAAAGTCTTTAAAATGTGTTGGAATTTAAGATCTTATGGTGTCAGAGAGTGGACAGGTGACAGAGTTCATAAAATAAAAAAGTGAAACCATTAAATACACCATGAAATCTCTGCCCAGAGGCTGGAAATCTATAAAATGATTATGATGAATTATTTTGTAATAAACAGAGTTTGTGTGAAATGAAGCTGGTTGTTTGTGAGGACTGTTTAGTGTTAGACCTGAAAAGTGAGGACTCTGGACTGTGATTTCTGTGGACTGTGAGGACTGATTTCTGTGGACTGTGAGGACTGTGTGATTTCTGTGGACTGTGAGGACTGATTTCTGTGGACTGTGAGGACTGTGAGGTTTCTGTGGACTGTGAGGTTTCTGTGGACTGTGAGGACTGTGAGGTTTCTGTGGACTGTGAGGACTGTGTGATTTCTGTGGACTGTGAGGACTGTGAGGTTTCTGTGGACTGTGAGTGAGGACTGTGAGGTTTCTGTGGACTGTGAGGACTGTGAGGTTTCTGTGAGGACTCTCTCTCTCTTTCCTCTTTTTCATCGTTTGGTTTCAGTTCAGTTTGATGAAACTTTCCAGGAATCAGAGTGAAATCGTTTCCAGTTTCTCTGAATCACTCTGACTTCTCTAATCTTCACCTCTTCCTCTTTCTGTCAGTTTCAAACAGTAAACAGAAGGATTTTAACGCAGCTCATTATGTGAAGGAAGAACTTTGATCTGTTCCTCAGTAAAAGTAATAAAACTGTGAAAATACTTCATCACAGGTAAAAGTCCTGCATTTAAAGTTTTAAGTAAGTAAATGTAGAAACTGGAAAATACACTGAAAGGATTAAAAGTACTCTGAGTATTTTATTGTATCAGATTATTTTAACTGTTAATGTGTAATCAGACTCTATCAGACTGCAGCTTCAGATTACTCTCATTATGGATTAATCAGATTATTTTCTTGACTGATTGATTAGGTTTGTGTTTACGCTCTTATGTTCTGTATCACAGTATTTTTACAGTCTGGTTTGAAAAAGTGCTCAGATATTTTACATAAATCCTACATTCAAACTTTCTTTGGTTAAATTCCAGAAGTACGAGCGTCAAATTATATTTTAAGTACCAGCAGTAAAAGTATCGGTGCAGTGAAATAATAATAACACATTATCATTTCTTTGTTATGAGTTGTTTTAAGAATCTGAATCTGCAGAGTATCTCCCTCTGAGCTGTCGCTCAAAGTATTTGGGTAAATGTACTTAGTTACTTTCCATCACTGGTTATAAAATAATGACTCTACAAACAGATTCAGTCCAATGTCACTTCTCTCTTTGGTTAATGATTCTTCAGTCTTTCCTCTTCACTCGACTGTTTTACTTCACCTGTGTGTTTACAGGTGAACCGGTGAGACGTGATTGGAGGATGAACAGTGTCAGTGCCAGTCAGAGAGGGTGGAGACTGATTGAAAACAGGAAGTGAGAGAAACGACTTCTCCCTCAGAAAACACAGAAACAACAGAGACAGAGAGACACAGACAGACAGACAGACAGACAGGTGTATCAGACAGCAACTGAGTAACGGGGCTGTAGTAATTTGAGAGTTCACTGTGTGTGTAGTGTGTACTCAGTGTGTACTCAGCGTGTACTCAGTGTAGTGTGTACTCAGTGTGGTGTGTACTCAGTGTGTACTCAGTGTGTAGTGTGTACTCAGTGTGTACTCAGTGTGGTGTGTGTACTTAGTGTGTGGCGTGTACTCAGTGTGTACTCAGTGTGGTGTGTGCTCAGTTATTAGTGCTCAGCGTGTACTCAGTGTGGGTGTACTCAGTGTGGTGTGTACTCAGTGTGTACTCAGCGTGTACTCAGTGTGGTGTGTACTCAGTGTGTACTCAGTGTACTCAGTGTGTAGTGTACTCAGTGTGGTGTGTACTCAGTGTGTACCCAGTGCACCTGTGTGTGTGCACCTGTGTGCAGCGGCACCAGTGTGCAGTGTGCACCAGTGGTGTGCACTGTGTGTACTCAGTGTGCAGTGTGCACTCAGTGCACTCAGTGCAGTGGCACCAGTGCACCAGTGTGTACCAGTGTAGTGTGCACCAGTGTACCAGTGCACCAGTGGGTGTGTACTCAGTGTGTACTCAGTAGTGTGTACCAGTGTGTACCAGTGTAGTGCACTAGTGTGTACTCAGTGTGTGTACCAGGACTAGTGTGTACTCAGTGTGTACTCAGTGTGTAGTGTGTACTCAGTGTGTAGTGTGTACTTAGTGTGTAGCGTGTACTCAGTGTGTACTCAGTGTGTAGTGTGTACTCAGTGTGTACTCAGTGTAGTGATGGAGGGAGTGTGTGAGGACGACCTCTGCTGGCTGCAGTTGGATGATTTCAGGATGCTGCTCATCAAAACCATTGAACCTTCAAGAATCACTCCCTACCTCCGACAGTGTCAGGTACCTCCTCCTCCTGCTCCTCCTCCTCCTGCTGCTCCTCCTCCTCGTCCTCCTCCCACTCCTGCTCCTCCTCCTCCTCCTCCTTCTTCTCCTCCTCCTCCTCCTCTTCCTCCTGCTGCTCCTCCTCCTGCTGCTGCTCCTCCTGCTGCTGCTCCTCCTCCTCCTCCTCCTCCTCCTCCTCCTGCTCCTGCTCCTGCTCCTCCTCGTCCTCCTTTTCCTCCTGCTCCTGCTCCTGCTCCTGCTCCTCCTCGTCCTCCTTCTCCTCCTCCTCCTCGTCCTCGTGCTCCTCCTCCTGCTGCTGCTCCTCCTCCTCCTGCTGGTGCTCCTCCTCCTCCTGCTGCTGCTCCTCCTCCTCCTCGTCCTCCTTTTCCTCCTGCTCCTGCTCTTCCTCCTCTAGCTGCTGCTACACCTGCTCCTTCAGTTCCTCCTTATTTTGGCTATACAATCTCAGGTACTCCTCCTGTTCCTCCTCCTACTCCTCTTTGCCGGTGTCTGGTATCCCTCCCTTGCAGCTCCTCCCACTCCTGCTCCTCCTTCTCTGATTGGTTGTTTTGTGGTTGGTGTCAGGTGATCAGTGCTGAGGATGAGGAGCAGCTCTTCAACGATCCAGGTCTCGTCATCAGGAGGAGAAAAGTTGGTAAGAAACTCAGATCCGGTCGCTGGTTTGAGCTCCTCATACATTTGTCCCTGAGTTCATGTCACTCAGATCACATCCAAGTGTCCCAGGTCCTGTCCAGGTAACCTGGATCATGTAGGTCCTATAGGTCGAGTTGGATCACACAGTTCATATCAGAGTCATTGTGATGATGTTCAGGTCACATCAGAGTCTCTGATGTCACGTCCCAGTCACCCAGGTCGTGTCCTAGTCACAGGTTATTCTTCTGGGTCATGTCGAAGCCACACACAAGTCACTCGGGTGGAAGTCTTCAGTTGGATCAGGTCTTTGACGGTCCTCCCATCTCACAGTATTCTCATCCGGTCTCCTTAGACTGTCTGGCCCCTGACCTTTATTGTGACCTTTGTCCTTTTCAGGAGCCCTGCTGGACATCCTGCAGAGGACAGGGGTCAAAGGTTACACAGCCTTCCTGGAGAGTCTGGAGCTGGATTATCCTCAACTGTACAGTCAAATCACCGGGAAGGAGCCCAACAAGACCTTTAGCATCCTCATCGGTCTGTCTACCTGTCTGTGTGTTACTTGTGTGTCTGTCTGTCTACCTGTCTGTGTGTTACTTGTCTGTCTGTCTAACTGTCTGTGTGTTACCTGTCTGTCTGTCTCTCCATTCAGATACAGCAGGAGAATCTGGATTGACTCAGTTCTTGATGTCGGAGCTGTGCCGTCTGCAGAGGGCGCTGTGTGATTTGTGAGGAGGAGGCGCCCGCCAACAGGCCTGTCTACGCTTGGGTGGAAGCAGTCAGCACAGTAACCCAGGTTATAGAGAGAATAAATGTGCTGATGGCGCACTGCAGGTCATTGATCGTCTGTGTGCCCTGTGGGGCCTCATGGTCTGTGCCTCATGGGTCTGTGTGGTCTCTCACATCTGTGCTGGTCTCCCTTGTCGCCTGTGGTGGTGGTCTCTGTCGGGTCTGTGTTGTCTGTGTTGGTCTGGTCTGTGTCGGTCTGTGGTGGTCTCTGTTGTTCGGTCTGTGGTGGTCTCTGTCGGCCTGTGGTGGTCTGTGTTGGTCTGGTCTGTGTCGATCTGTGTTGGTCTGGCCGGGGTGGCCTGTTGGTCTGGCTCCTGGTGGTCTGCTGTTGGTCCTGGTCTGTGGTGGTCTGTGCTGGTCTGGCCTGGTGGTCTCTGTCGGCTTGTGGTGGTCTGTGGTCTGGTCTGGGCCGGTCTGTGCTGTTCGGTCTGTGTTCTGGGTGGTCTGTGTCGGCCTGTGGTGGTCTCTGTTGGTCTGTGTTGGTCTGGTCTGTGGTGGTCTCTGTCGGTCTGTGTTGGTCTGGTCTGTGGTGGTCTGTGTTGGTCTGGTCTGTGTCGGTCTGTGTCGGTCTGGTCTGTGGTGGTCTCCAGGAGGCGTGGTCTCGGCAGCAGCAGCTCAGGGACCATGAGCTGAGGAAGCTGACGGAGCGGCTGCAGAAGGTTCGGGAGGAGCGGGAGCGGCTGAACGAGGAGGTGAAGCAGCTCCGAGATCACAACTACAGCCTGATGGCCGACATCAACGCTCTGAACCAGGAGAAGAGCAACGCCCTGCTGGCCAACAGAGACCTGCAGATCGAGGTCAGCTGACCCCCCCGATGACCCGGACAGAGAGCTGACCTGACCTCTGATCTCTGACCTCTGACCTCTGACCTCTGTGTGTGTGTGCAGGTGGAGCGTCTGAAGCACACGGTGCTGCGAGCTGAGAGTCAGACTCGGCTGCTGAGACGACGAACGCTGAGGCCGCTGCAGGAGGTGAAGTCACTGATTCTGTCTGGCCAATAAAACTGCTCCACCACGGTCATGTGACGTCTACGTTAACATGTTAAACTGTGTCTCCAGAGCAGGAGTCTGGCTCTGCCCACAGAGACCTTCTTCCACCCCAACAGACTGGAGGAGCAGAAAGAGGAGAAACAGGAGGAGAAGAAGGAGGAGAAAAAACAGGAGAAGCAAGGGGAGAAGAAGGAGGAGAGTCCAGCTCCTCCTCAGATGAACCTCCTCGCTACAGTGTTCAGACTGAGGAGAGAACTCCACAGGGCAGAGGAGCAGAGAGCTAGGGTGAGGAGGAGGAGGAGGAGGGTGAGGAGAAGGAGGAGGAGGAGGAGGAGGAAGAGGAGGGAGGGTGAGGAGGAGGTGATGGAGGAGGAGGGATGAGAATAAGTAAGAAAACGTCTGAACCATCAGAGTTAAATCAGGAGTAATTTCCTCCTGCTGATCACAGGAAGTACACAGATCCTTTCACAATAAAAGCCTCTCAGATCAGGACAGGCTGTGTTTGTTTTCAGAGTGTGGAGGAGAAGGAGGAGCTGGAGTTGTGCTGCACTCAGCTGAAGGGAGACGCCCGGATGTACCGTCAACGAAATAAACAAACCCTCAGACAGCTGGAGGAGGTGATCAGAGAGAGAGACAAGGTGAGGAGGAGGAGGAGGGAGAGGAGGAGAGGGAGGAGTCTGTTATGGTCTGACCTCCTTCTGATTGTTTCAGGCTCTGGCGTCTCGGGCGGAGCAGCAGGAGGAGGCGCGGCAGCTCTTGCAGGAGAAGGATCAGTACAGGGAGCAGGTCAGACAGCTCACCGAGCAATCTGATAGGCTGGAGCTCCTCCTGCTGAAGTCACAGGGGGAGGAGCTACAGCTGAGGACACGCCTCCGCAGACTCACCTGTAACACCCACCAGGTGAGGAGGAGGAGCATGGAGGAGGTGATGGAGGAGCAGGGACCAGGTTCAGCGTTTCAAAGGTTCTGTATGCAGCTGTCTCATTACTGACCCCTGTGGCCGCTCAGTGAACTGCAGCCAGTGTATGAGCCAGCTAGCTGTAGCTTAGCTTCACTGCAGGGATCCACTGTTGGTTTGTTGGCAGATGAAGGAATTATCAGGTGGGTCATCCAGTCAGCACAGCTAGCTACCCATCTGTCCACGTCAGCAGGAAAGATAACGTTACAAAGCATTAGCAGCTAAAACCACAGTAACACAGGAAAGAGTTGTCGCGGTGCATAACAGAGACTTTTATTGTGGCGGGGCACTTGGGAACAAACATCCTGAAAACTGGACCTGAACCTTTTACATAGAAATCAGTCTACAGGGAGTTAGAGGAAGTCGGGGAATGAATCATTCATTACAAACTTACACAGCAGCTTTAATGAATCTGAATCTATTGAATCTATTGAATCTATTGAATCTATTCAACGCCGGCGGCCGAGCACTCGTGCTTGTTAAAGTTCTGACTTTAATTTGTTGGATATTATTTGATATTTAAACAAAGGACTCGTCGTTCCTCCTGTTAATAGTCTGAGTCACTGATCTAAGAAGAGCTGGAGAAACACACTGAGAACCAGGAACCATCATAGCTCAGGGACTGTATCGGCTCCTACAGTCCTGCAGGGACGATGTGTTTCTGTAGTCCTGAGGTCATCAGCCTGGTTCCCTCCACAACAAGCCAAAGGAATAAAACCTGGAGAAATAAAATAAATAAAACCACAGACCTTATTTCAGACATTTAACCAGAAACACACTGACGAGGGAACAGGAAGTGCTAACACGCTAACATGCTAACTTACTTCCTGATTGTAGGATCAGTCTTGCAGCTCTGTATTCATATGCTGATGTAATGATGATGTAATAATGATGGCGGTCTCTCTCAGTGGGAGAGGAGTGTGACCAGTGAGGAAGAGGAGGAGTCGCCAGAGAAAGGTCAGAGTTGTGTCATGTGACCCTGCTGTGGTATCCAACAGAGTCATGTGACCTGCTGTACTGTCATGTGACCTGTGGTCAGGCAGTGAGAGGTCTTGCAGACACTGGGAGGCGGCGCACTGACCTGACTGCTCACACCACACCACACGAGACTGACGCCTCAATTCTCTCTGTCTCACCTGTCTCTCTCTCACCTGTCTCTCTCACCTGTCTCTCTCTCACCTGTCTCTCCTCACCTCTCTCTCTTCAATTGTCTCTCATTCTGCCTGTCCTCCCACCCATCTCTCTCTGTCCTCACCTGTCTCCTCACCTGTCTCTCTCTCTCTCTCTCTGCAGGAGAAGCAGACAGACTCCACTGTCTCACCTCCAGAGGTCGACCAAACTTCTTCTATCGCAGGTGAGCAGAGATTCATTGAAACGTTACAGACAGGTAACGTCTGTCTCCAGGTGTCAGCGTGTTTTTGTTTCCATGACGACAGGAAGCGAGCCCTGAGGTCAAAGTTAATCTGTAAGGAGTTTACAGCTGGTAACCTTGACGACAGCAGCGGCAGCGACATCACCGACTCCGACTGAGCTCACCTGAGATCACCTGATCAAACGTCACAGTTTGTTTTGATCTTTTACTTCCTGTTTCCTGTTTGTTACCTGTTTACACCTGTTGAAGTCAGATCCTTTACTGCAGTAAAACACCACTCTGTAACAACACTCTGAAATCCTACTGCGCTTAAAGTATCTCAGTATAAACCGTGTTAAAGTGAGGCTTATATCTTCTGTCATGAGATTATTATTAGAACTGATCAGGGTTTGATTGATTAAAAGCACGTGTCTGTTTGATCTTTAATAAAACATCTGATCTAATCAGCTCCTGTTGTGGTTTTTCTGTGAAGTGACGTCACTTTACTGTGGGTTCAGAATGTACGATTTTCTCCACGGACCATGAACGTCGCAAAGCGTTTCGTTGTCATGGTGACGGAGAAACGTTCAGAGGCAGGAAGCGACGGTTTAACGGAGAGTTTAACGGACTTTACACCGACAGACGGAGTTTAACACAGACACCGGAGGCCGCTCAGCAGAACCCCCCGAACCCCCCGCTCCGGTCCCGGTGATCCGGACCCGTTAGCGGTCGGCTAATTACCGTTAGCATGTGTGAGAACAAAGAGGTACCGAGCGGGAAGGTGTACCGGCAGCTGTTTGACGCTCAGGTGGGTCAAACACACAAGAGTGACGGCGTTAACCCGGGTCAGACCAGTAAGTGACAGGTGTTTCAGGTCAGGTGGACAACATGAAGGTTCTCAGAAAACTCTGGAACCTGTTCAGAACCGGAGCCTGTTGGCGGCCATTTTACTTCCCGCCATCAGTGAATTTAAACTGTGACTCAGAACCTGGTTTTAGTTCAGATGTTAGTTCTGCAGATTTTCACCAGGTTAACTTCCAGACAGCCCCGGTCCTGGTCCTGGTCGTGGTCCTGGTCTTGGCCCTGGAATGCTCAGCTTCGTATTTTAAATAAAGTTTTGGGTTCCAGTGGTCTGACCAGCTGACAACAGATTCCAATCGAACTGATTGATTATTGGTGATTATATTAATGTGGTTTTAATGTGTTTGTTTGTTTGTTTGTAGGCTCAGCTGTCCAGGTCTCTGCTCGCTGGGCGGACAGACTGTCTGTCTTCTGAGGACAACACCACACTGCAGCACCAGCAGGTAGAGAGACACTCCTCCCCATCTCCCTCCCTCTCCCTCTCTCTCTCTCTCCCTGTCTCTCCTTCTCCTCCTCTCTCCCTCTCCCTCTCTCTCTCTCTCTCTCTCCTCTCTTCATCTCTCTCTCCCTCTCTCCCTGTCTCTCTCTCTCCCTCTCCTCTCTCTCTCTCTCTCTCTCTCCCTGCCCCCTTCTCCCTCCCTCCCTCTCTCTCTCCTCTCCCCTCCCTCTCCCTCTCTCTCTCTCTCTCTGTCCTCTCTCTCCCTCTCCTTTCTATCCTCCTCCTCTCTCCTCTGTCCGTCCTCTCTCCTCTGTCCTCCCTCTCCCCCTCTCTCCTCCTCCCTCTCCCTCTCTCTCCCTCTCTCCCTCCTCTCTCTCTCCTAACTGTCTCTGTGTCTCTGTCTCTCTCTCTCTCTGCCCCTGGTCTCTCTCTCTGTCTCTGTCTCGCCTGTCTCTCTCTTGCTGTTGTGTTCACCGCCCAG
>BRZM01000347.1:76968-79468 GCA_033238685.1 Lates japonicus
ATCAGTGTACTTCGTTCCCAGTTTACGTGGTATGGGAGTGGAGCACGGTGCCGGCTGAGAGTCGAACTGGCTGAAGGCGGCGAGCGCTGGGGCCAGACCTCTTGACGGACAGGAGGCAGGAGGAGAAACGGGAAGAAGGAGGGAGAAAGGCTTGGGGCTTGGGGAAGGAGGTCGCTCTCCTCGGATGAACCTCCTCGCTTCTGGTGTTCGAACTGAGGAGAGAACTCCACAGGGCAGAGGAGCAGAGGCTAGGAGTGAGGAGGAAGGAGGGAGGAGGAGGAGGAGGAGAGAGGAGGAGGGTGAGGAGGTGATGGAGGAGGATGAGAATAAGTAAGAAAACGTCTGGACCATCAGGTTAAATCAGAATGTTCCTCCTGCTGATCACAGGGGAATACACAGATCCTTTCACAATAAAAGCCTCTCCAGATCAGGACAGGCTGTGTTTCAGAGTGTGGAGAGAGGAGGAGCTGGAGTTGTTGCACACTCAGCTGAAGAGGAGGCGCCCGGATGTACCATCAGCGAAATAAACAAACCCTCAGACAGCTGGAGGTCAGAGAAGAGAACAAGGTGAGGAGGAGGAGGAGGAGAGGAGGAGAGAGGTGTTATGGTCTGACCTCCTTCTGATTGTTCAGAGCTCTCTCCTGGCGTCGGGCGGAGCAGCAGGAGGCCTTGGCAGCTCTTGCAGGAGAAGGATCAGTACAGGGGCAGGAGTCAGACGGCTCGCGAGCAATCTGATGAGCTGGAGCTCCTCTGCTGAAGTCTGGGGGGAGGCTACAGCTGAGGACACGCCTCCATGAACTCACCTGTAGCTTACCCACAGGTGAGGAGGGAGGCAGAGGAGGAGGTGATGGAGGAGCCGGGACTGGGTTCAGCGTTTCCAGTTCTGTATACAGCTGTCTCATTACTGACCCTGTGGCCTCAGTGAACTGCAGCCAGTGTATGTGAGCCAGCTAGCTGTAGCTTAGCTTCACTGCAGGATCCACTGTTGGTTGTTGGCAGATGAGAAGGAATTATCAATTGGGTCATCCAGTCCAGCACAGCTAGCTACCATCTGTCCACGATCAGCAGGAAAGATATAGCGTTACAAAACATTAGCAGCTAAAACCACAGTAACTTTGGGAAAGAAGTTGTCGATTGCATAACAGAGACTTTTTATTGTGTGGTGCCAGGAACAAACATCCTGAAAATGGACCTGAACCTTTACATAGAAATCCAGTCACAGGAGTTAGAGGGAAGTGGGGAATGAATCATTCGTACAAAAACTTACGCTGGCTTTAATGAATCTGAATCTATTGAATCTATTGAATCTATTGAATCTATTCAGCGCCGGTGACCGAGCACCGTGCTTGTTAAAGTTCTGACTTTAATTTGTTGGATATTTGATATTTAAACAAGGACTCGTGGATTTCCTCCTGTTAATAGTCTGGTCACTGATCCTAGAGAGCTGGAGAAACACCTGAGAACCAGGAACCATCATGGCTCAGGGACATGTCGGCTCCTACAGTCCTGCAGGGGCGATGTGTTTCTGTAGTCCTGAGGTCATCAGCCTGGTTCCTCACAACAAGCCAAGGAATAAAACTGGAGAAATAAAATAAATAAAACCACAGACATATTTCCAGACATTTAACGAAACACGCAGCGAGGGAACAGGAGGTACTAACTGCCTTCAACATGCTGTACTTCCTGATTGTAGAGATCAGTCTTGCAGCTCTGTATTCATATGCTGATGTAATGATGATGTATGTGATGGCGGTCTCTCTCAGTGGGAGAGGTGTGACCAGTGAGGAGAGGAGGTCGCCAGAGAAAAGTCAAGTTGTGTCATGTGACCCTGCTGTGGTATCCAACGAAGTCATGTGACTCTGCTGTTGTACTGAGCGTGTCATGTGACTCTGTGGTCGAAGCCGGCGACGTGAGGGGTTCGCAGCTTGGGACATTGAGGGGAGAACAGAGGCGGCGGCAGCAGCGCTGCAGCAGCACAGCTCTCCAGGAGGCGCGCAGAGTCTGAGCCAATGCCAACACTGCCCATCATGGGTAACCTGAGTTTCTCTCACCTGTCTCTGTATCTCTGCCTGTCTCTCTGTCTCTCTGTCTCACCTGTCTCTCTCACCTGTCTCTCTCTCTACCTGTCTCTCTCACCTCTCTCTCTCTCACCTGTCTCTATCTCTGCCTGTCTCTCTCACCTATCTCTCTGTCTCACCTGTCTCTCTCTCTACTGTCTCTCTCACCTGTCTCTCTCTGCCTGTCTCTCTACCTCTCTCTCTCTCACCTGTCTCTATCTCTGCCTGTCTCTCTCACCTGTCTCTGTCTCACCTGTCTCTCACCTGTCTCTCTCTCTCTCTTGGAGAAGCAGACAGGCATTGTCTCCTCCAGAGGTGACCAAGCCTATTCTGTCGCGGGTGAGCGAGATTCATTGAAAGCGTTACAGACGAGTAACGTCTGTCTCCAGATATCAGCGTGTTTTGTTTCCATGGCGACGGGAAGCGAGCTGAGGTCAGGTAAT
>BRZM01000347.1:84468-99468 GCA_033238685.1 Lates japonicus
ACCTCTGTCCTCTGTCTTTCCTCTAACCTCTAACCTCTAACCTCTAACCTCTGACCTCCGACCTCTGTCCTCTTTCCTCTAACCTCTAACCTCTGTCCTCTGTCTTCTTTCCTCTAACCTCTAACCTCTGACCTCCGACCTCTGTCCTCTGTCCTCTTTCCTCTAACCTCTAATCTCTGTCCTCTTTCCTCTAATCTCTGTCCTCTGACCTCTGTCCTCTGTCTTCTTTCCTCTAACCTCTAATCTCTGTCCTCTGTCCTCTTTCCTCTTTACTCTTACCTCTAACCTCTAACCTCTAACCTCTGACCTCTAACCTCTGTCCTCTCTTTCCTCTTTCCTCTAATCTCTAATCTCTAACCTCTGTCCTCTAACCTCTAACCTCTGACCTCCGACCTCTGTCCTCTTTCCTCTAACCTCTAACCTCTAACCTCTGTCCTCTTTCCTCTAACCTCTGTCCTCTGTCCTCTGTGCGTCAGATGCTGAATCAGTCTCTGCTGGCGAACCGTCGCAGTGCAGCTCGTCTGCTGCTGCTCCTCCAGGAGGAGAACCTGCAGCAGGAGTCGCTCCTCCGTCTGCACTGGGAGGACTGTCTGAGCCGCTGGAGGAAGAGCAGGGTCAACGAGGTCATAGACCGCTTCAGGTATGTGTAGGACCAGGTCCTAACAGGTCATAGACAGGTCCTGGAACTGGTTCAGGATCAGTGGTGTCTGTGTTGTAGGAGTCTCTGCAGCAGGGACGAGGATCAGCAGCTGATCTCAGTTCAGCAGATGAAACAAACTCAGCGAGATCTGACAGAACGACGTCAGGACCTCATCAACAGGATCAGGTAACTGCACAGACCTCAGACCTCGGTCTGGTCCAGGACTCAGCCTGGTCCTGGACTGAACTCGGTCTCTGGTTCAGTCGTCCTCTGTGTCGTGTTGGTATCTGACCCTCAGTGCTCCTCGTCCAATCCGTCCTGTCTCTGTTTTAAGCTCTGCGGTGCATACTATCACTATCCACGTTCTCTGATTGGTTCAACCAGCTGTCAGCTGACAAATCAAACAGATTGGTACCGGTCCTCATTTCTCTCTGATGTTAACATCAACATTATCAGGGAGGGTCACTGGAGTGTGTGTGTGTGTGTGTGTGTGTGTGTGTGTGTGTGTGTGTGTGTGTGTGTGTGTGTGTGTGTGTGCAGACGGTCTTCACGCTGACTCCCTCCATCAGCAGCGGTGTTGTTATGAACAGGTGTGGCAGGATGGACTGTCTGAGGTGGAGCTCTGTAAGGTAAAGTCTCACCTGTGCTCAGGTGTGTCAGGTGCTGTGTTTCCTGTGTGGAGTTCTGGTTGTTGACCGTCATCTCCTCCTGCAGGAGGCGCTCTCAGCTCTGCAGCTGTCGGAGGAGGAGGTGAACGACGTCGTCAGCTCTCAGCTCCTCCCCCTGATTGGACGAAACCAGCGTCAGGATGAAGAGCAATTGGCTGCTTTAGACGTCAGTCACACACTGATCAGTTTATGACCTCTCTCTCTCCACCTGTCTCTCTCTCCACCTGTCTCTCTCTCTACCTGTTTCTCTCTCTCCCTGTCTCTCTCTCTCCCTACCTGTCTCTCTCTCTACCTGTTTCTCTCTCTACCTGTCTCTCTCTCTACCTGTCTCTCTCTCTCCCTACCTGTCTCTCTCTCCACCTGTCTCTCTCTCCACCTGTCTCTCTCTCTACCTGTCTCTCTCTCTCCTACCTGTCTCTCTCTCCACCTGTCTGTCTCTCTACCTGTTTCTCTCTCTACCTGTCTCTCTCTCCACCTGCCTGTCTCTTCCTACCTGTCTCTCGCTCCACCTGTCTCTCTCTACCTGTCTCTCGCTCCACCTGTCTCTCTCCCTCTACCTGTCTGTCTCTCCACCTGTCTCTCTCTCTCTACCTGTCTGTCTCTCTACTTGTCTGTCTCCACCTGCCTGTCTGTCTCTCCACCTGTCTCTCTCTACCTGTCTCTCTCTCCACCTGTCTGTCTCTCCGTCTGTCTCTCCACCTGTCTCTCTTTACCTGTCTGTCTCCACCTGTCTCTCTCTACCTGTGTCTCTCTCTACCTGTCTCTCTCTCTCTACCTGTCTGTCTCTCCACCTGTCTGTCTCTACCTGTCTGTCTATCCACCTGTCTGTCTCTACCTGTCTGTCTCCACCTGCCTGTCTGTCTCTACCTGTCTGTCTCCACCTGCCTGTCTGTCTCTCCACCTGTCTCTCTTTACCTGTCTGTCTCCACCTGTCTCTCTCTACCTGTCTGTCTCTCCACCTGTCTGTCTCCACCTGTCTTTCTCTACCTGTCTCTCTCTCCACCTGTCTCTCTTTACCTGTCTGTCTCCACCTGTCTCTCTCTCCACCTGTCTGTATCTCCACCTGTCTGTATCTCTACCTGTCTCTCTCTCCACCTGTCTCTCTCTACCTGTCTGTCTCTCCACCTGTCTCTCTCTACCTGTCTCTCTCTCCACCTGTCTGTCTCTCCACTTGTCTCTCTTTACCTGTCTGTCTCCACCTGTCTCTCTTTCCACCTGTCTGTATCTCTACCTGTCTCTCTCTCCACCTGTTTCTCTCTACCTGTCTCTCTCTCCACCTGTCTGTCTCTCCACCTGTCTGTCTCTCTGTGTACAGGTGTGCAGTGACTCTGTGTCCCGTCATGCTCGCAGCCTCAGCAGGTGTGTGTTTGTTGTGATGCGAGCAGCGGCGTTGCTATGGGAGACGCACAACTGCAGGTTACAGAGCAGAGAAGAAGAAGTCCAGAGACACCTGGATGACCTGCGACACTCGCAGCAGCGATACCTACAGGTGTGTCTTTTACTCAGCTACCTCACCTGAGAGGGGGCAGGGCTTGTGAGGGTAGGAGTGTCTCCCATCATGCTTTGCTGCTGTGTTGTCAGAGGAAGAAGGTGCATCTGGACGACCTGTTGGGCGGACTCCGTCAGGAGAGCAGCGAGGACGCTCTGAAGACGTCTCTGGACAGAGCGGTCCTCTACCTGCAGGACGTCAAACACAGGTGAGTCAGGACACAGGGTGATGCTAATGCTAACACTGAGGTCACAGTGTCAGTGCAGGTGTTCCACCTGAGGGGCTGATCACGTCAGCAGTTCACAGCAGAAAAGACTGATCTGCAGTCAGTTATAAACACAGCAGCCAGCAAGTGGAGCAGCACACACAGCTGTTAGACTGACCTGTGTGTGTGTGTGTGTGTCCAGCTGCAGACAGTGTGTCTCTGATCAGTGGGAGGCGTTGGATCGTCTCCCCTCCCTCCTCCTGGAGGAGCTCCTCTCCTACAGCAGCAGCCTCAGCTCCTTCTACCAACTCGGACACACCTACACACTGGTAACCACGGCAACACCAACCTCCCCCCACGGTCACATGACGTCAACGTCTCCACCACTAAGCTTCCAACTGGTCATTTCATTTAGCTCTGAGCTCTTCTACAAAAGCCTTTCTTCTTAGAAAGTTAGTGATAGTTTGAAAGAGCGTGAGTAGAAACACAACGAGGCTGTAAAGGTGGACTGGTGAGTAGATGGGTTTTCATGTTAACGTCCCCGACAACCTCTGTAGTCTCATTTAGACACTCGTTAGCAACCGCCTTTTTTAAGACACGTAAAAGCTTCAAACATCAGGAGTGGGGGATTTACTGACCCATTTTATGTCGGAGAATAAAACCTGAAAATGTCTTGAGCTTGTGTTAAAACCACAGACCTTATTTCAGACATTTAACCAGAAACACACTGACTTTGGGACGAGGGAACAGGAAGTGCTAACATGCTAACATGCTAACTCACTTCCTGGTTTCAGGATCAGTCAAATTATTGATGAGTCACTGAAAAAATCATCTTCCTCCTCAGAGTCCAGAAGAACTGCAGAACCTCCACCTGTCACCTACCAACACCACAGACCCCGGTCAGTCCCTGTGCCTGTCTGTCTGTCTGTCTGTATCTGTCTGTAGCTGTCTGTGTGTACCTGTCTCCCTCTCTCAGTCTCACCTGTCTGTCTGTTCAGAAACTGACGTTGAAGGTGAGACTCAGAGACCAGAGGAGGTGAAGGAGAATCGTCCTATCAGCTGTCAGAGTGGTACTGACCCCGCCCAGCCCTGTCAGGATTGGCTGACTGAGGTGAAGCTCTGATCAATATCTGATAAACAATGATCCACTTATTGATCCAGGTAGATCACGTGTGTGTGTGTGTGTGTGTGTGTGTAGGCGGAGTCTTCTCTGCTGGATCTCTGTGACATCAGCAGCTCTGTGGAGTTTACATCATTGAGGGGTGTGGTCTACACCGGCCCCGCCTTCAGATGCCCCGCCCCCGACCTGCAGCAGGAAACACACCTGAGCCTGTTTCCTGTGGAGCTGCTGACACACGCTCTGAGCCGGACTCGAACTCTGTTCCTCGACCATCTGGAGCGGAGTTTCCCCGACATCCTCGGCTTGGCCGTCGCCATGGTGACGGACAGGAAGGAAGCAGCGTGTTCGGAGCAGGAGCTCCAAATGCAGCAGCTGAACCCCCAACACATCCAGACCCACATCTACCAACCCCGCCTGGGTAACACACACATGTATCACAGAGTTTGTCCAGTAGGGGGCAGATCAGAGACTGATCATCTCTGTGACAGACATGACGAAGCCATGATGCTAACGTTTAGCTAAAAACAGGTACATCAGCAGCCTGACACTGACTGTGGTGGTTATTCCTGGTCTGTTGTTCTATTTAATAACCACTGTGGTGGCTGAGCAAAAATGTCTTTAGCTCCACACAAAAAGAATCTGAGGTCCACAAAAGGACGTCCAAAACATGTACATTTATTAAAAATTATAAATCAACACAGTATTCAAAATGCCAAAGCTTGACTAAGAATAAACTAAAGATTCTCTAATGAAATAAAAGAGAGGGATGTACATCGTCTGTGGCTGCCAGGACATAAAAAGTCAACATTCTGTCTTCCTGCTCTAACCACACCCTGCAGGTAGCATCTTTATCAGTCTCCGTCCCTGGCTCCCGGCCACTAGATGGGGTTAACTCAAAGAACTGAAGAAGTATTAGAACCGATAAATCAAAACTTTGGCTCCTACACTGATGCTGCATTCAAGTTCCTTCTCTGAAGTCTGAATTTCTGAGTTCCCAGTCAGAAGTTTGAACCTGAACACCCCCAGCAGTTGGAAAGTCAGAGCAACCCAAGCATAAGAATTCAAGATGGCTGCTCCTCACATCGATAGTAGTGAACACTCTGCTAATGTTACAGTTTATAGCAGTTCAGTCTTGCAGCAGGTGAATGTGCTGATGTTAGCATTAGCTCAGAGCTAAGACCTGTTTGTCCTGTTGTGTAAACAGTGAAAATCACTCAGACTATCTCTCTGGTTCTTCAGACTCTGTTTCTGTGTTGTAGCTGAGCTGCAGCTCCACCGGCAGCGTGTGGACGTTCACTGTGAGGAGGTGCTGGATGTGTTGACTTCCTGCAGGACGGAGCTCCAGGAGCTGCAGACCTCCATCAGCAGGAGGAACCAGGAGTTCACCGTCACTCTGTCCAACATGGAGGACGACGCCCTAACGGTCGACAGCAGCCGACGGTAACTACCGGTCTGCAGTCAGCTGACTGAGGTGAAGCCCTGACGAGTCTCTGATCACAGGTCTCTGTCTCTCTGCAGTCTGGAGGCTGTGAGCTCCACCCTGCAGGACTGTCTGGATCAACACATCAAACACACCCAGCGCTGCCAAGCCAGCTACAGACAGACGGTTCAGACCAGACTGGAGGAGGTCAGACACAGAACAACACAGCTCCTCAACTCCTTCAGGTAACACCTGACACACCTGAGACACCTGAAACACCTGAAACACCTTAGAAACCTGCAACACCTGAGACACCTGGAGAACTCACCTGAAGCAAGTTAAAATCCTAAACCTAGAGCTGTATGTTTTCTCCTCCTCAGGCTGTTCAGTGAAGGAGGTGATTTTGCTTCTCAGGAGGTGAAGATGTTTCAGAGGAGACTGAAGGAGGAGACCAGACAGATCAGTGTGACAGAGGAGTCCATCTGCTCCGAGCTGGAGGCGTTCGAGTCCAAGAGTTTACAGCAGGTGAGACATTTAATGTCCAACGGTGAGTTCAGGTTTCACAGGTGGACCTGCTCCATCACACTGCAGCAGTGTGGAGGTGATGTTTACCTGCTCCTCTCCGTCAGGTGAGGGAGGTGTTGGGTCGGTTTGAGGAGAAACTCAACTTCCTGAAGTCTGAGATGAAATTCACAGAGAAGATCCAGAAATTGATCAGCAGCTCCCAGGTTCACATCAAGGCTGAGGTACCTGTCTGTCTGTCTGTCTGTCTGTACCTGTCTGTCTCGCTGTCTCTGTCTGACCTGTCTGTCTCTCTCCAGGCAGCCAGCAGTAACCAGCAGCAGTCAGTGATCAGCAGCCGGTTGGAGGAAGTAAAGAAGATGATGGAGAACACACAGGTACACAATGAACTACTATAGTACTGTAGTTGTACTGTGAAATCCAGCTGTAAAACATCAGTCATGTTCCTCTTCACTCTGTCTGTCTGCAGGTGAGTCCAGACCAGGTGTGTTGTTTCTTGTCATCAGTCAGTGAGGACCTGAGGAGGCGGAGTCAGTACCTGGACTTGGTAGGTTACCTCCTCTAGACTACTGTAGTCCACATGGGAACCAGCTGGTCTACTCTGGACCACCTGCAGTTTACTTGGTCTATCTCTGGTCCTTGTGGACTAAACAAGTCTTTTATTTGTGTGTTGAGGACCCGGCCCTGCAGGTGGGCCTCGCTCCGTCAGCTCGTCCTCAGTCCAGGAAGCAGGTCCAGTCTGGTCCACCTCCTGGTTTACTGCAGCCGAGCAGGACAGGTGTGGACCTCCTGGATGATCCTGTAGTGGGCGTCATCAGGTCCCTGAACAGGTACGATCCGAGTCCTCTGACTGACGGAGCTGATGGTGCTGAGGAGCTGACTGTCTCTCTGTCCTCATCAGGTTCAGTCTGATCCAGGAGGGTTCAGCAGGACCAGCAGAGACCAAGGAGAGAGGGAGAACAGCTGCAGGTAAACACCTGTCTGACCAGGACTGACTGTTCTACTCCTGATCCTGTTGGTCTGACCACAGTCTGTGTCTGCAGGTCAGAGTCCGGTCCAACGTCCTCACAGGTCCACTGAGTCTGTACTGAGGTACACACACACACACACACACTCTAATATAATGTGAACTAGTACCAGACTGATTGTGGTCCTGGAGGGGGGTCTTCAGATGTCAGGTTCAGAATCTGAGACTGGACCCAGATCAGACCCAGACCAGGTTCCACCAGTTCTCAGTCAGACTGAAGCGACCGCACGTCGTCCTGTTGACTGACATCTAGTGGCTGCAGTGATTATTACACCAGTTTCTAAACCTGTGTGTGTGTCTGTGTGTGTGTGTCAGGGGCTGCAGGTCCATCAGGACTGAGAGGAGGTTCCAGATTTTTGGACCCAAACCAGAAACAGACCAGAACCCACAGTGAGTCCATCCTAATAATCGGACCTGGTCTGATGAGGACCTGGTCTGATGTGTGTGTGTGTTTCAGGTCCTTCATGTCCTCTGTGAACTCTTTGCTGTGGAGAACCAACGACGTCCTGCTGCTGGCTGCAGAGGTAACTGTCTCTGCGGGGGGTCGGGATCAGACCCACATGGATCTGGTCTTCATTCAGTCACCTGACCTCAGATCAGACCTGTGACTCGTCTCCATGTCATCCTTCAGGAGTTTTATCGGAGCGAGCGTCTCAGCAGGTTCCAGCTCCTTCCTGACTCTCTGGACCAATGGGCTGACAGCACGCAGCAAAGGCTGCTGGGATACCAGGAACAGGCCAGGAGGTTTCTGAGCACGAGCAGAGAGGGTACACACACACACAGAGTCCTGACCTGTATCAACACACTGTGTGTTTCTGATGAAGGTTCAACAGACAACTGTACACTCTACCTGTCTCTCTCTCTCTACCTGTCTCTCTCTCTAACTGTCTCTCTCTCTACCTGTCTCTCTCTCGACTGTCTCTCTTTCTACCTGTCTCTCTTTCTACCTGTCTCCCTCTCTCTCTCCCTCTCTCTCTCTCTCTGTCTCTCTCTCCCTCTCTCTCTCTCTCCCTCTCTCCCTCTCCCTCTCTCTCTCTCTCTCTCTCTCTCCCTCTCTCTCTCTCTCTCTCTCTCTCTCTCTCTGAGTGAGTGTGTCTTGGAGTGTGAGCGGAGGAGTTGGAGTTTCTGTGTCTTTTTTCTGTATTGTTTTCGGTGGTGTGTGTTGATGATCACTGTGAGGAGGTGCTGGATGTGTTGACTTCCTGCAGGGCGGAGCTCCAGGAGCTGCAGACCCCGCCCATCAGCAGGAGGAACCAGGAGTTCCCACCGTCACTCTGTCCAACAGAGGGCAGCGCCCTAGCAATTAGAGCAGCAGCCGGCGGTAACTACCGGGTCTGCAGTCAGCTGACTGAGGTGAAGCCTGACGAGTCTCTGATCACGGGTCTCTCTCTGCGGTCTGGAGGCTGAGCTCCACCCTGCAGGACTGTCTGGATCAACACATCAAACACACCCAGCGCTGCCAAGCCAGCTACTGTGAGCCGGTTCAGACCAGACTGGAGGAGGTCAGACACAGAACAACACACAGCTCCTCCAACTCCTTCAGGTAACACCTGACACACCACAAACACCTGAAACACACCACAAACACCTTAGAAACCTGCAACACCTGAGACACCTGGAGAACTCACCTGAGCAAGTTAAATCTAAACCTAGAGCTGTATGTTTCTCCTCCTCAGGCTGTTCCAGTGAAGGAGGAGTGATTTTGCTTCTCAGGAGGTGAAGATGTTTCAGGAGACTGAAGGAGGAGACCAGACGAATCCAGTGTGACAGAGGTCCATCTGCTCCGAGCTGGAGGCGTTCGAGGTCAGAGTTTGCAGCAGGTGAGACATTTTAATGTCCAACGGTGAGTTCAGGTTTCACAGGTGGACCTGCTCCATCACACCAGCAGTGTGGAGGTGATGTTTACTAACTCCTCTCCGTCAGGTGAGGGAGGTGTTGGGTCGGTTTGAGGGAGAAACTCAACTTCCTGAAGTCTGAGATGAAATTCACAGAGAAGATCAAGGAATTGATCAGCATCCCAGGTTCACATCAAAGGCTGAGGTACCTGTCTGTCTGTCTGTCTGTCTGTACCTGTCTGTCGCTGTCTCTGTCTGACCTGTCTGTCTCTCTCCAGGCAGCCAGCAGTAACCAGCAACAGTCAGTGATCAGCAGCCGGTTGGAGGAAGTAAAGAAGATGATGGAGAACACACAGGTACACAATGAACTACTATAGTACTGGTTGTACTGTGAAATCATGTAAAACATCAGTCATGTTCCTCTTCACTCTGTCTGTCTGGGTGAGTCCAGACCAGGTGTGTTGTTCTTGTCATCAGTCAGTGAGGGACCTGAGGAGAGGCGGAGTCAGTACCTGGACTTGGTAGGTTACCTCCTCTAGACTACTGTAGTCCATGGGAACCAACTGGTCTACTCACGGCCACCTGCAGTTTACTTGGTCTATCTCTGGTCCTTGTGGACTAAAAACAAGTCTTTTATTTGTGTTGAGGACCCGGCCCTGCAGGTGGGCCTCGCTCCGTCAGCTCGTCCTCAGTCCAGGAAGCTGGGTCAGTCTGGTCCCACCTCCTGGTTTACTGCTGTGAGCAGGACAGGTGTGGACCTCCTGGGATGATCCTGTAGTAGGTATGGGTCCCTGAACAGGTGCGATCCGAGGTCCTCTGACTGGCCGGAGCTGATGGTGCTGAGGTGGCTGTCTCTCTGTCATCAGGTTCAGTCTGATCCCAGGAGGTTCAACAGGACAGCAGAGACAGGAGAGGAGAACAGCTGCAGGTAAGCACTGTCTGACCAGGACAACTGTTCTCCTGATCTGTTGGTCTGACCACAGTCTGTGTCTACAGGTCAGAGTCCGGTCCATGATCCTCACAGGTCCACTGAGTCTGTACTGAGAGGTACACACACACACACACACACTCTAATATAATGTGAACTAGTACCAGACTAGTTGTGGTCCTGGAGGGGTCTTCAGATGTCAGGTTCAGAATCTGAGACTGGACCCAGATCAGACCAGACCAGGTTCCTGATTCTCAGTCAGACTGGGCGACCGCCGTCGTCCTGTTGACTGACATCTAGTGGCTGCAGTAGTTATTACAGTTTCTAAACCTGTGTGTGTCTGTGTGTGTGTCAGGCTACTGAGTCCATCAGGACTGAGAGGAGGTTCCAGATTTTGGACCCAAACCAGAAACAGACCAAGAACCACAGTGAGTCCATCCTAATAATCGGACCTGGTCTGATGAGGACCCTGATCTGATGTGTGTGTGTGTTCAGGTCCTTCATGTCCTCGAACTCTTTGCTGTGGAGGAGACCAACGGCGTCCTGCTGCTGGCAGCTGCAGGTAACTGTGTCTCTGCGGAAGTCGGGATCCAGACCCCACATGGATCTGGTCTTCGACAGTCACCTGACACTCAGATCAGACCTGTGACTCGTCTCCATAACCATCCTTCAGGAGTTTTATCGGACGGCGTCTCAGCAGGTTCAACTCCTTCCTGACTCTCTCTGGACCAATGGGCTGACACTTGCAGCAAAGGCTGCTGGGATACCAGGAACAGGCCAGGAGGTTTCTGAAACCTGACAGAGAGGTACACACACACACAGAGTCTGACCTGTATCAACACCGTGTGTTTCTGATGAAGGTTCAACAGACAACTGTACCCCTTACCTGTCTCTCTCTCTCTACCTGTCTCTCTCTCTTTGTCTCTCTCTCTACCTGTCTCTCGACTGTCTCTCTTTCTACCTGTCTCTCTTTCTGTCTCCCTCTCTCTCCTCTCTCTCTGTCTCTCTCTCCCTCTCTCCCTCTCTCCCTCTCCCTCTCTCTCTCTCTCTCTCTCTCCTCTCTCTCTCTCTCTCTCTCTCTCTCCCTCTCTCTCTCTCTCTCTCTCTCTCTCTCTGAGTGGTGTGTCTTGGGTGTGGCCGGAGGAGTTGGAGTTTCTGTGTCTTTTTCTGTATTGTTTCGGTGGTGTGTGTTGATGAATGTGGAATTGTGTTAGTTTAGTTTTTGCTGTGGTTGTTTCTCCAGTTAGTTTTAGTGTTTGTTTGTTTGTCCTTTGTTTGTCAGCCGTCTGAGGAGCTTCAGGCATGGCGTCCAACAGCGCCTTCTCCGGAGGCTGACAGGAAGCACGGTGTTAAAACAGGGCCGGCTCTCCATTGCAGTGTGGAGGAGGGAGCTTTTGGCTGTCAGAAGTGATCGAGACGCGGCTCTGTGAAGTCGCTGCCCATTATGAATAGTCTGGTGGATGTCTGGAGAAGGTGGAACAGGTGAACAGGTTGGTGAGGCGGGCATCACGGTAGATGGGATGTTTGAGCGGTGATCCGCTGGCCTGGCCGGCCACAAAAATCACTCTGTCAATGCCACCTTTTATAAGTGAGTTCCTGATTAAAGAACTGGAGACATGGGAAGGTGAATACCCGATAGGGAAAGTGCTGCTCGAACTCGTAAGTCTCCCCTGCTGAGACATGAGTGACCCTCACAGGCAACTCTTCATGCTGCTGAACAACAAGAATGAAGGTTTGATTACCCTTCCGAGTCCGTGTGGGCGACTTTGATTATATTCTGTTTGCAACATCATCACTGTGAAATGCTTTGGATGTGTGGTGAAGAAGGCACAATCAAGGCTGTCTAACTTGGCTCCCCTCCCTGTCCCCAGCGGGCGGGCGTGCGGCTCACGGTGACGGTGCAGCGGGGAGAAGAGAAGATGCAGGAGCTGCAGAGAAACAACAGGCTACAGAGATGCAGAGCCAGGCTGGAAAGACACTGAAGATGGAGAGGTGGTGAGGAGGGTGGGGAGGTGGCTTGGTGAGGTGACTGGTAAAGGTGAGGTGACAGGTAAGGCTGAGGTGATAGGTGGTACTTCAGATGAAGTCGCTGGTGATTTGGTGAAGGATGTGGGTGAAACAGGTGTGGGAGAGGCAGGTGAGGTTCTGGTGAAGTGGGTGAGAAAACCAAGAGCAGGTGAATTAGAAGAGGCAGGTGAACCAGGTGAGGTGGAAGAGGCAGGTGAGGCTGTGGGTGAGTTGGGCGGTTGGTAAAGTAACAGGTGAGCTGTGTGAGGCAGGTACAGTAGCTGAGGCTGAGGAGATGGAGGCCTGTGAGGCTGGGAGAGAGTCTGCTCCTCTTAAACAGCGCGGTAAGAGGAGAAACATGAGTGAGCATGGAGGTGGGGGAGTGGCCGGACGTCTGGCAGGAAAGCGAGTGCTGCGAAACAAACAGCTCTGTCTGACAGCAGTGACAGTGAAGGGTGTGTGTCTGACAGCAGGTGACCTGTCTCACACAGCAGACTGCTGCTCGGGTTTATCCTGCAAATATACTCAAGTGTTTTCTGCAGCCGAACCAAAGGGATGAGAATGTTATGTTGGTAACTTCCTGACATGCAGGGTTTCTATAAGTCGAACAGATATATCATCAAACACAGAGTCAGAGCTGACAGACCAGGGAAATATTCAGACTGAAAAAAACTGATCATTAAAGTCAGGAAACAACTCGTCTCTAATGATGATGAAGAACAGATTTTACTTTTTTTACTTTATTTCTTTCTTTCTTAATATCTCCATCATAATGGATGTTTTTAAAGTAGGCAGTCTGAATGTTAATGGTGCCAGAGAATCACATTAAGAAACAGTAGTGTTTGAAATGGCTAAAATGAAACACATTGATGTTTCAAAACACCAGTGATGTTGGGAGCAGGCGACTGGAGCAGAGAATGGGAAGGAGAAGTGATTTTGAGCCATAACACCACCTCAGTGGAGGAGTGGGCTTCCTGTTCTCTGGGTTTACTCAACCTCTCTGAGGTCCGGCCTGTTGTGGAGGAGGTGCCTTTGCTTGGGCTCGGTTTGAACATTTTAATATGGTTTTATCAACATTTATGCTCCAAACAATGACACCAGAGAGGAAGCACTTCTTTGAAAAGGTGAATGAAGGATTTTAAACAGCTGTAAGTCAGAGTTATTTATTAGGTAGAGGGGGATTTTAATTGTACTGAGAATGAGATTTTAGGTCGAAACCAATACAGAGGCCTCATCCGGTATCCCAGCATGCCTTAAAGGCAGCTGGTCTCGTCTCTATTCCTGGTGGACGGTATGGAGAAGGATGCACACACAGGCTGCAGACAGTACATGGTCCCACCGTTGAGAAAACACAATCTCTTTGGCCAGACTCGATCGGTTTTATGTTCTTAAGCACAGGTCAGTGCTGTTAGAATGTGAATTTTACCAGTTGGTTTCACGGATCATTCCTTGTGGTTTATGTAACGTTTTTATCAGAAATATTTTACTCAAAAGTAGCCTATTGGCATTTAACTGTCGATAAATCTTTCAAAAGAGGCTTTAGGTTTTTTGAAAGGATTTTGAACAGAAAGAAAAAAAGGAGTTTGTCAGTCTGAGGCAGTGGTGGGACCATGGAAGGTTCAAATTAAGCTTTTATGTCAGCAGCACCGCTCAGCGTCACGAGACATCACCAGATCTATCAGAGATCGGAGACTGATATTGTGGATCTCAAGTGTGGTGAGTCCCAGGAAATCGAGAGATATATTGAAATGCTCAAGACTAAAAAGATGGCATTAGCCAACCTGCTGGACACTAAAGAGTACAGGAGTCATGGTCCGGTCGGGTTCAGAACATCACAGAGATGGATGCTCCATCGAGTTTCTTCTTTAGACTAGAGAAGAGAGCGAGGACAGAGAACAGATCCACTCTCTCTGCTCTCTGAGACAGGACAAGAGCTGACAGAGCCAGGCCTGATAAGGAGAAAGAGCTGTTGTTTTATGCCTCTTTGTTTGGTAATTCAAAAGAGAATATGAAGAACTGATGGAGGAGGTCTGTGGTGGACTATCAGGTGTCCAGTGAGGCTAACTCACCTTCGACAGCCACTGACTCTACCTGAGCTGTACGCTGCACTGCAGAGCCATGCAGGGGCGAAAAGGCTCCAGGCATCAGCGGCCTCTGTAGAATTCTACAAAGCCTTCCTGGGACATCTTAGCCCAGGACATTTTAGGATTTTTAATGAGAGCCTGGTGTCGGGGTCCACTGCTCTATAGATGTCACTTAGAGCCATCATCACCCTCCTGCCCAGAAAGACCTCTCATATAGCCAAGATCAGGTGTTGTACAGTGACATTGAGGTGTGCTGAAGTTTGTGGTGGCTTGTGTTGTGCTCCTTTTGAGAGGCACATGGGGCGTCCGGCCAGGGCTGTGCTCATCTGGGATGCTCCTATGCTCTCTCCCTGGAACCCCTCCTACAAAAGAATAAGGTCATCTGTTAGAGGCCTGTTTTTTACCTGGTTTTAACGGTGTGGTTTATCTTATGCGCTGACGATGTCGTTTTTATCGAATCAACAAGATGTGTTTTAAACTCTGTCATTGAAGTTTTCTGTTGTGTGGGCTGGGGTGAACTGGAAGGCGAGGCCCTTGCTGTTATTAAGTGGTGTGAGGGGCTCCTGTTCTCCCTCAGAGCCTCACATGGAAAAGGGAGGTTTAAAAATATCTTGCTTGGTGTTTATATATAGGAAACAGCGACATCGAGAAAAGAAAAACTGGGAAAACATTATAGATAAAGTGGATAATAAACTGGCTAAGTGGAGGTGGATCCACACAGATGTCTTTAGAGGGAGGTCCTGATCTTAAACTAACCTGGTGGCCTCCTGTTATGGCACGGTTAGCCTGTCTGGACCCTCCATCAGGTCTTCATGCTCAGATCCAGCGAAGATGGTTGATTTCTTCTGGGATAAATTACACTGGGTTCCACAATCGGTGTTGTTTTTATCCAGAGATTGAGGAGGCCAGGGCCTGGTCACCTGGCCAGCAGGACCGCCACCTTCAGGCTCCAGTTTATTCAGAATACCTGACTGGACCTGAGGATCCTGGTGTGGGGAGGCATTGGCCAGCTGCGCTCAGGCGTGTTAATAACCTGGGGCTAGATGCTGCTCTGT
>BRZM01000347.1:104468-131876 GCA_033238685.1 Lates japonicus
TCCTGTTTATAGCAGTTTGTTTCACATGAAGTCAGTTGAGTGTTTTAGTAACAGAACGACAAATTAAACATCAAAACGTTTTTGACACAATAAAATCTGCTGAAAAACAAAGATGTCTCCTCCTCTGAGCAGATCTGATTCTCTGACAGAGCAACAACAACAAAGTCTTTCCTGTGAGCATCCATGTTTATCTGACTTCTCAACTGGAACACTGTCAACGACCTCTGACCTCTGATGTAGATGGAATGAACCAAAACATTTAGCAGGACATGTCAGCAGACATCAGAGTTCAGTCGTGCTGAGTACTGTAGAGAACATTTGTTGGTTCATAATGTTTGTGCTTTATTGTTGTTTAAATGTAGGCTGTTTACTCTTTATATAAATGATCTTGTTTCTGTGGTATCTGGATGTAATATTCATCCATACGCTGACGCATCCTGTATGGGAACTGTCAGAAAAGATGTGACTTACACACATAATTATTTATTTATAAAGCCCTTATCGGTAAACGAACTTCTTACATTTTATCCATGCTTGTCCAGGCCACTGACTGGCTTATTGTTATATGGTTGTTTAAAACATATTTCCGGTAGTTGTTCTATATAGACGGAATTCTTGAATATTAACGGACATATTGGCCGTCAAAAAGTCTGGCGTAAACTCTGTACAATCTGCTTACATGAATATTTTTTCATCATTTGAATGATGGTTTGTGATCTTACTCCACATGGCTGCAGCAGAAATGTGAACGTTAAAGACAGAACCAGATCACTCTGAACAGGACCAGCTGTAACTTGGCCGATATATATCTTTATCAGGATATGAGATGTTTGTTATATCACACAATGTTAGAAACAGCAACAGCTAGTTTCTAACTGTCCCTCAGACTGACAGGATCCTCTGATTTTACCAGGACGCCACCATGACGGAGACGGACCTCATCAGCATCCTGGACAACCTGACCGACGACGAGTTCGTGACCTTCAAGTGGCACCTGAAACGTGAAACGGTGGACAACATCCAGCCCATCAAAGTGAACCAGCTGTCGAAGGCAGAGAGGCACGACGCCGTGGATCTGATGGTGCAGAAATATGAATTTGTTCAAGCTGTGGAGGTGATGGAGAGAATTTTAAAAAAGATCAGCAGGAACGATCTGGTGAGGCAGTTACCGGCCATCAGCTCAGGATCAGAAGGTCAGTCACTGGGTGCAGGGTTTTGTTTTTCTTACTCAACTGTTTTAATCACAAAGTTCTTAAAATATGTTTGAATGTTTTCTTAAAATCCAAGCAGGTATAACAGGATGAGAAACAAAGCTCAGGTTGTCAGCAGGTCAGAGTGTAGTTTTCTGTTTCAGCCACTAGATGGAGACAGAACTGAAAACCAGAAAAACAACAGACCTGAACAGAGCAGAGCTGAAACCATCAATCAATTCACTGATCAACAGAAAATCAATCAGCAACTAGTTTGATCATCAACTGTTTTAATCAAAAAAACAATCAGTAATGGTCAGAGCTGCTGCTCTGAGGCTGTTCAGTGGGAGAACCAGTCTTTAACACTGCAGCAGTTTCATTCAACATATTAGAGTTAATATCAACATCTGGTCTGAACCTGATGTGAACAGCTGCTCTGGAAACACGATGAAGACTAATTCTCCTGTTGTTGTCATTTCTATGAGCTCTCTGTTTGAAGTGTCAGCTGCTGATTGAACACAGGTACTTTTCTTGTCCAGGTCCTGGTCCTGGTCCTTGTCCATCAGGATCTCAGAGTGTCTCAGCAGAAGAGAAGCTGAAGTCTGTTCGGACTCAGTTTATCAGCAGAGTTTCTGAACCTGTTCTACAGAAGCTGCTGGATAAACTCCTGGAGCGTGGGGTGATAACTGATGATGAGATGGATTTATCAGGAACAGCGAGCCGGGCAGACAAAGCTCGAGTGGTGATGGACACGGTGCGAAGAAAAGGATCAGAGGCCAGTTCAGCTCTGATCTCTGCTCTCTGTGAGGAGGATCGATGTCTTTCAAAAGAGCTGCAGTTGATGTGAAGCAGGAGCAGAGTATCAGACTGTTTCTGTCTGACACCAACACATCTGTAATTCTTCAGTTTCAGCTTTTCTGGTTCTTTCTGATCTGGGTTCATGTGGTTTAGTTTGATGTGGTCCAACAGTGTCTGGGCCTCATCATCTGGATCTGTGGTGTCATTAAACAATAAAGTCACTCTGATCATATCTGAGCTGCTCTGTCCTGTTTTTATCCTTTTTCAGTTTTAAAACAATAAAATCTGTCTGAAGAAAGAGTTGAGACTTTACTGAAAAACAGAAAATCCTTTGAATAAACTGAAACAGGGTCAGAACATGAAACTAATCTGATTAATTATTAATCTGATTGATTAATAATAATAATTCCTGATGTGTGTGGTGTGACGCTGTTCTGTCATTTGTAGTGTCCAGGCCGTCAGATCACAGTCCCACAGTTATGTGTTTCTGTAGTCCAGTCCTGAAGTCAGCATCAGCCTGGTTCCCTCAACAAAAAGCCAATGGGATTTTTTCATTGTGTTTTGGATTATTCCAGAAAATAAACTAAAGTTTCTGATCCTTCCAGGTTTAGTTCATCAGATAATCTTCACAGATGAACACCACTGTTCTGATTCACCAAATATACCTGACGATGTTCCAGCCCTCACAGCTGAGGAGAAATAAAATACATCCTTGGATTGAATAATAACTCTCCTGTGGCTGAAGGCAACAATTAATCAATCGGTCATGACCGTGTGGGGAGGGAGCTCAGAGGCCGGAGAAAACAGATGTAAACCCAGTGTTTGAAACGTCGCCTCTGTTTCATCATCATCATCATCATCATATTCATTATTGTAATTTCCATCTTAATCGTTGATGATGATGATGATGATGACAGGCTCCTCCCTCAGTCTGGCTGCAGGTGTCTCCTGGCCCCGCCCTCTCTGTGTGACATCACTCCTGTGTGCCAGCCCCCTGTGATGACATCACAGCTTGGCCTTGCGGCGGTCTCTGAGGGCGTACAGGACGGCGTGAGCTCGGTCAAAGGCGTCGCCGACGGCCGACTGCACCCTGCTCCTCCAGCTCTGCAGCTGAGGACGAGCCTGCAGGACGTCCCTGCCCCCCCCCAGCGGCTGCACACACACACACACAGGTTAGCAACAGTACCTAGCAACAGTCAGCTGATTAACAGCCTAGACCAATCAGAGCCTCTGACCTGCATGAGCTCGCAGACGGCGAGCAGGTCGGCCACAGTGACGTCGTCGCCGCAGAGGAAGGGCTGTCTGCGCAGGAACATGGACTCCAGTTTGTCCAGAGTGTCGTCGAGCTGAGACAGAGCACGAATCAAACGCACCGCATCCACCGGAGAGCCGGACTGAGCCGGGAGGAGCACCTGAGCCGGGCGGAGACAGGGAGACAGAGACCCATCACTGATCTGACTGTGACATCACACACACCGCCTTCACTGATTGGTCTGCTGTGTTCAGGTGTGTTCAGGTGCATACAGGTGTGTACAGGTATACCTCTGTTATAAAGACTTTAGCAGCGTGTGGTCGTGTGTTGCTGTGATGCCAGGCTGTGTACTCGTCCACTCGGGCTCGTCTCTCTGGTTGCCGTGGATACCAGTGCTCGGGGACGTCATACTTAGTGGCCAGGTACTTCAAGATGGCGTCACTGCGACACACACGCACGTTAACACAGTAGATATAAGAATAAATCTGTGGTCTATAAAACCTGGATTGATGCAGGTCAGATCAGGTTTGGGATGACACCCTCAGTGTTTGATGCCTTAACAGGAGGTTTACTCTGATACTCTGCTGATCAAGGATCAATAATTATTCCATTTGATGGAAGAATGTCCTCAGGTGAAGTTGACATTAAAACACATGCTGCAGTGGACTAAGCTAAAGTTAGTCTCAGTTTGATTCAGACTCAACATGAGTAACTCTTGTGGTCTGATGTCTGAAACTACCTCACATCTGATTCATGACTCAATATTCTGGACGTACAGCTGCACCGAACCTGAAGGACGGAGACATTGGTCTTAAATAAAAACATGGAAACAGAAAATATCACCAGAGGTGATAGATAGACAGATGTTCCAGCTCTAAATCCAGTTAAAGAAAACACCTCAGTCAAATACATCACAAACAAAAACAGACGAGTCACTTTAAAAACATGGATTTTGTATTTTCTCTCTTTAAACTTGATCCTGGCTCTTTGTTAACAAACCTTGAGTGAATAAAGTTTATTTTAGACAGAAACTTAACATGAAGGTCAGACTGCAGCCTGTGTGTGTGTGTGTGTGTGTGTGTTTAACCTCTCTGTGAGGACAATAGTCGTCCACCATTACAGAACCTTCTGCATCAGGTTCAGTTTGGTGAAGTCCGGGTTCCTCAGTCTCTCCTGCGCAGTTCAAACAGAAGCTCTAGACCGGGCTCGTTCAAATCACCCTTTAACTCTCACCTCAAAGACTCGTTACGTTATGTCAGCAAAAACGCCTTCACTGACGCCGTGAACGTTAAAACACATTTCTACTAAAACAGGACGTCGTTTCAAACTTTATTTAAAAGCCGAATTAATCAGAACCTGCTGGTACCTTCTGTTCAATCTTCAGATTTCATCTATCCCGACGTTTTACGTTTTTAACCGTTACCGTTCAACTGACCGGAATTTAAAGAGAGTTTTGTGACATGCGTGGAACTCTGATCTGGGTCAAAAATTTACGAGGGTCAGATCGAAACAACGGAGCCGAAACCCAGAGAGACGTTAACCTGTAGACCACCTGTTACCTGAGCGCGGTCCTGACCGCTCAGACAGGTGACCAGTTAGCTAGTTAGCCGCTCAGGTAGTTAGCCAGTTAGATGCTCACCTCTCCTCAGAGCCACGGTCCGGACCCGGTGCGGGATTTTGGTGCAGTTGAGGAGGATGTGGACCGCGCGGCAGGGCAGCGACAGGAGGTCCAGGTAAACCTCCACCATCCGATCCACCGACACCGACACCGAGCTCATGTTGAAACACACAGGTGATAAACAACTGCTGCTTCCGGTGAGTGGAGCTGCTACTCAGCGCCCCCTGCAGGCCGCTACACAACAACACAGCACACAGTAACACAATAACACACAGTAACACAATAACACAGTAACACAACAACACACAATAACTCACACAGTAACACAACAACACAACACACAGTAACACAATAACACACAGTAACACAATAACACAGTAACCACAACAACACTGGCCTAACACAGTAACAACAACACAACACACAGTAACACAATAACACACAGTAACACAATAACACAGTAACACACAATAACACACAGTAACATAATAACACACAGTAACACAATAACACAGTAACACAACAACACACAATAACACACAGTAACACAACAACACAACACACAGTAACACAATAACACAGATATCACACAATAACACACAGTAACACAACAACACACAGTAACACAACAACACAACACACAGTAACTGTGCTGTTAAACAACAACACACACAGTAACACAACAACTGTACACAGTAACACAATAACTGTCCTTTAATAACACACAGTAACACAACAACATACAGTAACACAACAACACACACACAGTAACACAACAACACACAGTAACACAATAACACAGTAACACACAATAACACACAGTAACACAACAACACACAGTAACACAACAACACACAGTAACACAATAACACCACATCATAGTAACACAATAACACACAGTAACACAACAACACACAGTAACACAACAACACAACACACAGTAACACAACAACACACAGTAACACAATAACACAGTAACACACAATAACACACAGTAACACAACAACACACAGTAACACAACAACACACAACACACAGTAACACAACAACACACAGTAACACAATAACACAGTAACACACAATACACACAGTAACACAACAACACACAGTAACATAACAACACACAGTAACACAATAACACACAGTAACACAATAACACAGTAACACAACACACAATAACACACAGTAACACAACAAACACAATAACACACAGTAACACAATAACACGAGCTGACAACACAATAACACACAGTAACACAACCTAACACAGTAACACAATAACACACAGTAACACAATAACACAGTAACACACAATAACACACAGTAACACAATAACACAGTAACACAACACAGTAACTAGTACACAATAACACACAGTAACACAACAACACAACACACAGTAACACAATAACACAGTAACACACAGTAACACAACAACACACAGTAACACAACAACACACACACAATACACAACAACACACAGTAACACAATAACACACAGTAACACAATAACACAACACAACAACACACAATAACACACAGTAACACAACAACACACAATAACACAGTAACACAATAACACAGATAACACAATACACACAGTAACACAACACACAATAACACACAGTAACACAACAACACACAGTAACACAACAACACAACACACAGTAACACAATAACACAGTAACACACAATAACACACAGTAACACAACACAGTAACACAATAACACAGTAACACAACAACACACAATAACACACAGTAACACAACAACACAACACACAGTAACACAATAACACAGTAACACACACAATAACACAGTAACACAACACACACAGTAACACAACAACACAACACAGTAACCACAATAACACACAGTAACACAATAACACACGATAACACAACAACACAGTAACACAACAACACAACACACAGTAACACAATAACACACAGTAACACAATAACACAGTAACACACAATAACACACAGTAACACCACAACACACAACGCTAACAACACAACACACAGTAACACAACAACACGCAATGCTTACAACCAACACAGTAACACACAATAACACCTGATAACACAACAACACACAGTAACACAACAACACAACACAGTAACACAACAACACAGTAACACAATAACACAGTAACACAATAACACACAGTAACAAACCAACACACAGTAACACAACAACACACAGTAACACAACAACACAACACAGTAACACAACAACACACAGTAACACAATAACACAGTAACACACAATAACACACAGTAACACAACAACACACAGTAACACAACAACACAACACACAAGTAACACAACAACACACAGTAACACAATAACACAGTAACACACAATAACACACAGTAACACAACAACACACAGTAACACAACAACACACAGTAACCCAACAACACACAGTAACACAATGTGAACACAACACACAATAACACACAGTAACACAACAACACATAATAACACACAGTAACACAATAACACACAGTAACACAATAACACAGTAACACAACAACACACAATAACACACAGTAACACAACAACACACAGTAACACAACAACACAGTAACACAATAACACACAGTAACACAATAACAGTAACACAATAACAGTAACACACAATAACACACAGTAACACAACAACACACAGTAACACAACAACACACAATAACACAGTAACACACAATAACACAGTAACACAACAACACACACAATGCACAACAACTGACACACAGTAACCTGACCTTTACATTAACACAGTACAGTAACACAATAACACACCCACACGATAACACAACACAGTAACACAACAACACAACACACAGTAACACAACAACACACAATAACACACAGTAACACAACAACACACAGTAACACAACACACAGTAACACAATAACACAGTAACACACAATAACACAGTAACACAACAACACACAGTAACAAACAACACAACACACAGTAACACAATAACACAGTAACACAATAACACAGTAACACACAATAACACACAGTAACACAACAACACAACACACAGTAACACAACAACACACAATAACACACAGTAACACAACAACACACAGTAACACAACAACACACAGTAACACAATAACACAGTAACACAACAACACACAATAACACACAGTAACACAACAACACAACACACAGTAACACAATAACACACAGTAACAACAACACAACACACAGTAACACAATAACACAGTAACACAACAACACACAATAATACACAGTAACACAATAACACAGTAACACAACAACACACAATAACACACAGTAACACAACAACACACAGTAACACAACAACACAACACACAGTAACACAATAACACAGTAACACAACAACACCCAATAATACACAGTAACACAATAACACAGTAACACAACAACACACGATAACACAGTAACACAACAACACACAGTAACACAACAACACACAATAACACACAGTAACACACAGTAACACAACAACACACAGTAACACACAGTAACACAGTAACACACAATAACACAGTAACACACAATAACACAGTAACACAACAACACAACACACAGTAACACAATACACACAGTAACACAATAACACAGTAACACAACAACACAACACACAGTAACACACAATAACACAGTAACACAATAACACAGTAACACAATAACACAGTAACACAACAACACAACACACAGTAACACAACAACACACAGTAACACAATAACACAGATAACACAACAACAACACACAGTAACACAATAACACACAGTAACACAATAACACAGTAACACAACAACACACACACAGTAACACAATAACACAGTAACACAACAACACAACACACAGTACCACAATAACACAGTAACACAATAACACAGTAACACAACAACACAACACACAGTAACACAATAACACAGTAACACAATAACACAGTAACACAACAACACAACACACAGTAACACAATAACACACAGTAACACAATAACACAGTAACACAACAACACAACACACAGTAACACAATAACACAGTAACCCCACAATACACACAGTAACACAACAACACAACACACAGTAACACAATAACACTGATAACCTGTGCTTACAGTAACTTACAACAACTAACACATTAACATACATAGTAACACAACACAACACACAGTAACACACAATAACACAGTAACACAACAACACACAATACACAGAGTACAACAACACACAAAGTAACACAACAACACACAGTAACACAATAACACACAGTAAAACACAACAACACACAATAAGACAACAACACACAGTAACACAACAACAAAACACAGTAAGAACAACACACAGATGTGACTGCTCTGAGCAGAAGATGGAGGCTCTGAGCAGGATGAGGCTCCTGAGCAGAAGATGGAAGATGGAGCTCTGGGCAGAGATGGAGAAGATGGAGGCTCTGAGCAGAGATGGAGGCTCTGAGGCAGAAGATGGAGAAGATGGAGGCTCTGAGCAGATGATGAAGGAAGATGAAGGCTCTGAGCAGAAGTGGAAGATGGAGGCTCTGGGCAGAAGATGGAGAAGATGGGCTCTGAGCAGATGGAGGAGAAGATGGAGGCTCTGAGCAAGATGGAGCTCTGAGCAGAAGATGGAGCAGAAGATGGAGCTCTGGGCAGAAGATGGAAAGATGGAGGCTCTGAGCCAGATGGTGAAGGAAGATGGAGGCTCTGGAGGCAGAAGATGGAAGATGAGCAGGCAGAAGATGGAAGATGGAGCTCTGAGCAGAGATGGAGGAAGATGGGCTCTGAGCAGAAGATGGAGAAGATGGGCTCTGAGCAGATGATGAAGAGATGGGCTCTGAGCAGAAGATGGAGCAGAAGATGGAGGCTCTGAGCAGAGATGGAGGAAGAAGATGGAGGCTCTGAGCAGAAGATGGAGCAGAAGATGGAGGCTCTGAGCAGAAGATGGAGGCTCTGAGCAGATGATGGAGGAGAAGATGGAGGCTCTGAGCAGAAGATGGAGCAGAAGATGGAGGCTCTGAGCAGAAGATGGAGCAGAAGATGGAGGCTCTGAGCAGATGATGGAGGAGAAGATGGAGGCTCTGAGCAGAAGATGGAGCAGAGATGGAGGCTCTGAGCAGAAGATGGAAGATGGAGCTCTGAGCAGAAGATGGAAGATGGGAGGCTCTGAGCAGATGGAGGAGAAGATGGGCTCTGGCAGAAGATGGAGCTCTGAGCAGAAGATGGAGCAGAAGATGGAGCTCTGGGCAGAAGATGGAGCCAGAAGATGGGCTCTGAGCAGATGGTGGGAGAAGATGGAGGCTCTGAGCAGCAGAAGATGGAGGGAAGATGGGCTCTGGGCAGAGATGGAGGCTCTGGGCAGAAGATGGAGCAGAAGATGGGCTCTGAGCAGATGATGGAGGAGAAGATGGAGGCTCTGGAGCAGAAGATGGAGGAGAAGATGGAGGCTCTGGGCAAGATGATGAAGGGAGGAAAGATGGGCTCTGAGCAGAAGATGGAAGGGGAGAAGATGGAGGCTCTGGAGCAGATGATGGAGGAAGATGGGCTCTGAGCAGAAGATGGAGAGCTCTGAGCAGAAGATGGAGCAGAAGATGGAGGGCTCTGAGCCCAGATGATGGAGGGAGAAGTTGGGCTCTGAGCAGATGATGAAGGAAGATGGGCTCTGAGCAGATGGGAGGGAGAAGATGGAGCTCTGAGCAGATGGTGGAGGAGAAGATGGAGGCTCTGGAGGCAGATGATGGAGCAGAAGATGGAGCTCTGAGCAGATGATGGAGCAGAAGATGGAGCTCTGAGCAGATGATGGAGAGAAGATGGGCTCTGAGCAGAAGATGGAGCGAAGATGGAGGCTCTGAGCAGATGATGGAGGAGAAGATGGAGGCTCTGAGCAGAAGATGGAGCAGAAGATGGAGGCTCTGAGCAGATGATGGAGGAGAAGATGGAGGCTCTGAGCAGAAGATGGAGGAGAAGATGGAGGCTCTGAGCAGATGATGAAGGAGAAGATGGAGGCTCTGAGCAGAAGATGGAGCAGAAGATGGAGGCTCTGAGCAGAAGATGGAGGAGAAGATGGAGGCTCTGAGCAGATGATGGAGGAGAAGATGGAGGCTCTGAGCAGATGATGGAGGAAGATGGAGGCTCTGAGCAGATGATGGAGGAGAAGATGGAGGCTCTGGCAGAAGATGGAGGCTCTAGGCAGATGATGGAACAGAAGATGGAGCTCTGGGCAGATGATGGAGGAGAAGATGGAGCTCTGAGCAGAAGATGGAGCAGAAGATGGGCTCTGGGCAGAAGATGGAGCAGAAGATGGAGGCTCTGGGCAGATGATGGAGCAGAAGATGGAGGCTCTGAGGCAGATGATGGAGGAAGATGGAGGCTCTGAGCAGAAGATGGACTCTGAAAAGCGAAGATGGAGGCTCTGAGCAGAAGATGGAGGAAGATGGAGGCTCTGAGCAGATGATGGAGGAGAAGATGGAGGCTCTGAGCAGATGATGGAGGAGAAGATGGAGGCTCTGAGCAGAAGATGGAGGCTCTGAGCAGAAGATGGAGCAGAAGATGGAGGCTCTGAGCAGAAGATGGGAGATGGGCTCTGAGCAGAAGATGGAGAAGATGGAGGCTCTGAGCAGATGATGAAGGAAGATGGAGCTCTGAGCAGAAGATGGAGCAGAAGATGGAGCTCTGAGCAGAAGATGGAGCAGAAGATGGAGCTCTGAGCAGATGATGGAGGAGAAGATGGGCTCTGACAGAAGATGGAGCAGAGATGGAGGCTCTGAGCAGATGATGATGGAGGAAGATGGAGGCTCTGAGCAGATGATGGAGGAGAAGATGGAGGCTCTGAGCAGAAGATGGAGGCTCTGAGCAGAAGATGGAGCAGAAGATGGAGGCTCTGAGCAGAAGATGGAGGGAGAAGATGGAGGCTCTGAGCAGAAGATGGAAGATGGGCTCTGAGCAGATGATGAAGGGAGAGATGGAGGCTCCTGGGCAGGATGATGGAGCAGACAGAAGATGGAGCTCTGGGCAGATGATGAAGGAGAAGATGGGCTCTAAGCAGAAGATGGAGGCTGGAGCAGATGATGGAGGAGAGGATAGGCTCTGAGCAGATGATGGAGCAGAGATGGAGAGCTCTGGCAGATGATGGAGAAGAAGATGGAGCTCTGAGCAGAAGATGGAGCAGAAGATGGAGGCTCTGGGCAGAAGATGGAGAGCTCTGAGCAGATGATGGAGCAGAAGATGGGCTCTGAGCAGATGATGGAGGAGAAGATGGAGGCTCTGGGCAGAAGATGGAGCAGAAGATGGGCTCTGAGCAGAAGATGGGCTCTGAGCAGAAGATGGAGGAAGAAGATGGAGGCTCTGAGCAGAAGATGGAGGCTCTGAGCAGATGATGGAGCAGAAGATGGAGGCTCTGAGCAGAAGATGGAGGCTCTGAGCAGAAGATGGAGGCTCTGAGCAGAAGATGGAGCAGAAGATGGAGGCTCTGAGCAGAAGATGGAGGCTCTGAGCAGAAGATGGAGCAGAAGATGGAGGCTCTGAGCAGAAGATGGAGGCTCTGAGCAGATGATGGAGCAGAAGATGGAGGCTCTGAGCAGATGATGAAGGAGAAGATGGAGGCTCTGAGCAGATGATGGAGCAGAAGATGCATTCGAGCAGATGATGGGGAAGATGGGCTCTGAGCAGATGAAGTGGAGGAAGATGGAGCTCTGAGCAGATGATGGAGGGAAGATGGAGGCTCTGAGCAGAAGATGGAGCAAGATGGAGGCTCTGAGCAGATGATGAAGGAAGATGGAGCTCTAGGCAGATGATGGAGAGAAGATGGGCTCTGAGCGGAAGATGGAGCAGAAGATGGAGCTCTGGGCAGATGATGGAGCAGAAGATGGAGCTCTGAGCAGATGAAGGGAGAAGATGGAGGCTCTGAGCAGATGATGGAGGAAGATGGGCTCTGGGCAGAAGATGGAGCAGAAGATGGAGGCTCTGAGCGAAGATGGAGGCTCTGAGCAGATGATGGAGCAGAAGATGGAGGCTCTGAGCAGATGATGGAGGAGAAGATGGAGGCTCTGAGCAGAAGATGGAGGCTCTGAGCAGATGATGGAGCAGAAGATGGAGGCTCTGAGCAGATGATGGAGAGAAGATGGAGGCTCTGAGCAGATGATGGAGCAGAAGATGGAGACTCTGAGCAGATGATGGAGCAGAAGATGGAGGCTCTGAGCAGAAGATGGAGGCTCTGAGCAGATGATGGAGCAGAAGATGGAGGCTCTGAGCAGATGATGGAGCAGAAGATGGGCTCTGAGCAGATGATGGAGCAGAAGATGGAGGCTCTGAGCAGAAAGATGGAGAGCTCTGAGCAGATGGAGCCAGAATGGAGGCTCTGAGCAGAAGATGGAGGCTCTGGAAAAGGAGCAGAAGATGGGCTCTGAGCAGAGAGATAGCAGCTCTTTCACACAGTCAGAGCCACAGAGGACGACTTTGAGCTGAGGCATTCATTCCTCAACAACTACAAGGCTGCAGTGGAAAGAGTCCATGGCGCCCTGCTGGAGGATCACCAGCTGCTCTCAGGAGCCTCTGATAGACCAGGCCAAACACCTGGGCAACCTGACCTTCAACATCTGGAACAAGATGGAGACATGGTCTCTACAGTCTGGTTCTGGATCAAGCACTGCTGGTCAGAACTGATCCTGTCTGAAGAGTCTGACCAGTGTGAGACCAGGACAGAAACAACAGCTTCCTGACAATCCAGAGATGATTGATTATGACTGCTCTGTCCTGGGCTCTGAGGGTTTAACTCAGGACTCCACAGCTGGGATGTCGGGAGTTGGAGACAATACAGGTTGGACATCAGGTGTCTCAGCAGAGTCAGAGGAACAGGAAACTTATCGGTCTGGATTCTGGAGAATAGGGTTCAGTGGAGTGGTTTATTCACTGTTCTCTCCAGAGTCAGAGTGTATGAATGAAAAAAGATTCTGTCTGTGAAACCAATAAACTCCTGTTGGATCAGCTTCTTCTTTCAATTTGTTTAGACTTTTATCATTTATTCAGATTAATTCAGTCGACTCACTGCTTCAGGCAGTCTGACGGAAGTTCACCTGCCATACTCGAAGGCCTTGAATAAACTCAACTTCAAGATCAGATTAGTTTCCAGCTCCGCGGAATTTGTTTAACTAATGATCATTTAACATACAAGCGTCAGTATGAAACCTGCTCTGACAGGTGGAGTTAAGAAGTACAGAGTAGAGCACTCCTCAGCTGTCTCGATTTCTGTCACCTGGACACCTGTGATACAGTCTGCTTAAGGTAAAATGCTGTAGCTGTGGTTTGGTGTCTGTTCCTGCAGCGGCGTCTCAAGAATCTTATGGGAGCTGTAGTTTCTGAAGGACAGAAACTACGACGAAACGGACTGAAACTTTAAAACAATCAAATATAATGTGAGAACTCATTTAAAAAGGAGGAATTAGGTGCAGTCTGGACTCGACTTCGCAACCAGTATCTTAATCCTGCCTACAGCCTAAAATAAGAAGCCACTGAGTGTGTGTGTGGTCTGTATTTAGCCTGGACTGGGTCCAGTCTGGTCGATTCATAGCAGGCAGAATGTGGGCGGATGATATTCTATATGAAGGTGGTGTTTGTGGAGCAGCAGCCTGTTGCTGCGTCTCTCCACACTATTAGTCCACAAACACTGGATCTCACACCTTCCCATAATGCACCTGGACAACGTGTTTCATCAGAGCAGGTGGATTCAGATTCGCTGATTTTTTAGCAGTGTCGTGAAACCACGTCCTGAACACTGGAGCCAGAAGTCTGGATCAGCTCCAACAACATCCAACAGTCCAGCGGTGGTCGGTCCTGAACCGTCCACACGTCCAGCCTTCAGCCTCAGCCGCCCCCCTGTCCTCTCCTGGACCAGGTTTTCATGCAGGTCATGCAGGACTGAAAACAGTGGCTGTGTCTCTTTAGTTGCAGCGTCTGAACATGAACCTGACAGTTTCCAGCAGGATGGAGACGAGTGTGAAGGTTTGTTGGAGCTGGAAGTGGATAAATGGTGAAGTGTCCCTTTAACATGACACAGTGCTGGCCTTATTACACCGAGTGTGTTCGGTGTTTTTCCAGCCTCTCTCTCTCTCTGAACAGCTGACAGCAGAAGAAGGCCAGCTGATCTATTTATAGCAGAGTCCCTCAGAGTCTCAGACCTGATCCGTCACAGTCCTGCAGTCCTGCAGCGCTCACACGCCACCAACACCACCTCCAGACCTCCGTCATGCCCGGCAGCCAGGCCCGGTGCCGGGCCAGAGACCGGAACAACGTCCTGAACCGGCCCGAGTTCATGTCCCTGAACCAGCCGCCCCGCAGGGAGCAGGCGGTGGGGGAGGGGCGGGGGGGCGGAAGCGTTGGTCCGAGGAGAGCCGCGTTCAGACAGCAGAGTCAGCAGGAGGACGCTGGACTGAGGTAAGACCCAGAGGCTCCGCCCACTGACATCACAGCTGACATTTAGAATCCGCTGAGACCTGGACCTGGACCATAGTTTTAGTCTGTTCGATACAACTTTAGTCAAAAGTGTTGATATCTGTCAGACCTGATCCTGGACCTGATCCTGACCCAGGACCAGGACCCAGAGCTTGGTTCTGTTAAATACAGTGTTATGATATGACAGCAGATAATCCAGATATTCAAAGAACAGGTTCAGGTTCTGTCGAGAGTTCCAGATAAGTCTGATCCAGATTAGACCCTCAATCCAGTTCAGTCAGTTTGAACAGAACAAGCGCTGGTCTGATACAAACTGTGAACTTGTCCTTTAAATCAGCTGATTCTGTGTAAACATCCATGAATCACTGCAGATCTCAGTACTCCAAGTTGTAACAGTTCACCTGTCCTCTCCACCTGTCTCTGTGAAGCTGCTCTAATTACAGCTCATCACTTCCTGCTCAGAGTTTCACATTAAAAAGCCTTCCAGCAGCTCAAAGAGCACAACCGGTATGTTTCCTGGCTTTTAATGTGAAATGTACAGGAAGTGCTGCAGGTCATCGACAGTCACCAACACAGATCAGTTCATCTGAAAAGTAACTAAGTACATTTACTCAAGTACAGTTTAGAGGTATTTGAACTTTACTTGAGTATTTTCTCTTTCTTTTCTGCCTTTGTTTACAGGTAATGACAGGTGTTGACAGGTGTTGACAGGTGTTTACAGGACAGGTAATGACAGGTGTTGACAGGTAATGACAGGTGTTTACAGGTGATGACAGGTGTTTACAGGTAATGACAGGTGTTTACAGGTAATGACAGGTAATGACAGGTGTTTACAGGTAATGACAGGTAATGACAGGTAATGACAGGTGTTTACAGGTAATGACAGGTAATGACAGGTGTTTACAGGTAATGACAGGTGTTGACAGGTGTTTACAGGACAGGTAATGACAGGTGTTGACAGGTAATGACAGGTGATGACAGGTCTTTACAGGTAATGACAGGTGTTTACAGGTAATGACAGGTGTTTACAGGACAGGTAATGACAGGTGTTGACAGGTGGACAGTGAAGGTGTTCTTTACCTGAGGTGGAGTCATGTTCCTGTCCTGTGTCTCTGTCCTCAGGGGGTCTAGGGACTCCTCGGAGGGGGGCCCGGCGGCCGAGGGGGGGGCGAAGGATACGTCTCGGTGGCCGGAGCAGGACTGCATGCAGCTGAACCCGTCGTTTCGAGGCATCGCCATCAACTCTCTGCTGGCCATCGACATCAGCCTGTCGAAGCGTCTGGGCGTCTGCGTGAGGCCCCACGGCCCCGGGGCCCCGCTCCGGTCCATGGTGACCCTGCTGGCCCTCAGCGGACACGCCCTGCCTTGGCTCTGCGGGACTCTGATCTGTCTGTGGAGGAGCAACACGCTGGCTGGACAGGAAGTCCTCATCAACCTGCTGCTGGGTAAGAGGCCGGGAGGCGGTCTGAGTCCTGTTTCTGCGTGTGTGGGGGTGAATCCTCTGACTGACTCGATGTCTGTGTTCAGCTCTGATCCTGGATCTGATGACGGTCGCTGGGATGCAGAAGCTGGTCAAACGCAGAGGACCCTGGGATTTCCCTCCGGGGTTTCTGGACTACATTGCCATGGATATATATTCTTTCCCAGCGGCCCACGCCAGCCGAGCCGTCATGGTGTCCAAGTTCCTGCTGAACCACCTGGTGCTGGCGGTCAGTCGATCTATCATTATCACCTTTACTGTCTCTGTTCAGGGTCTGTGTGTTAGAAATACTGCCGCCCTTTACCTTTGAGCAAGGCACTGACCTCAGACCAGTCACAAAATCTTATTTAAATGTAGACCAGTTTAAAACCAGTGTTTCATGTCTGTAAACTCTCGTTGTTGTCCAGGTGCCCCTGAGGATCCTGCTCTACCTGTGGGCCTTCCTGGTGGGCGTGTCCCGGGTGCTGCTGGGTAAACATCACCTGTCGGATGTCGGATGTGGATTCGCTCTCGGCTTCCTGCACTTCAGCCTGGTGGAGTCTGTTTGGCTGGACTCTGCTACCTGCCAGACCCTCATCTCCATCGGCACGCTGCGCTGGACTCTGCTGGTTTAGAACCAGTTTGTACTGGCTTATACTGGTTCACATTGGAGTAAGACTACTATAGGCTATTCTAGTCCAGGTTGGACTGGTCCTCTTGGATTCGTGTTCGTGCCAAATTCTCAGGTCCATCGGCATGCTGGACTCCACTGGTTTAGAGAGGTTCAAACTGGGCTGAACTGGTTTAGACCTGGTTTGGTCGGATGTGAGACTGATACAGACTGTTTTAGTCCGGTCTGGACACCACTTTTTTAAAAACTGGTTTGGACCAGTATAAACTGGTCTGGATCGCTTTGGATCAGTGTCAGACTGACAGTCCTTTTCAACAAAATAGTCTTGTTGTAGTCCTGTGTGGACTGGACTGGACTGGACCTGGTCCTGCTAGATTCTGGTTCCTGTCAGATGTTTTTTGATTTTTGCAGGAACCTGATGTACCTGGTTCAGGTGGTGGTTTGGTTGGGATTCATAGTCAGCCTCGTAGACATCACACTGACGTTTAAAGCTGCAGAGATTATAGATTTTAGTTTTTATCCACGTGTATCAGGTGTATCAGGGCCGTCAGGTGACATATGTGCTGTGTGTGCTGTGTCAGCCAGGTGTGTTTAAAATAAAAAGAATATGCATGAAAACAAAAAAGTGGTGTCTGCCAGGTGTGTTTTAGGTGTCAGTTGTGGAAAATAGGTGTGACAAGTGCAGGCCAGTGTGTCAGTGTTCACAGTGTTTAGTGTTGAATAAAATAGGTGTGAGCAAGTGTGTGACAGGTGTGACAAGTGTGTGACAAGTAAATAGGTGACAAGTAAAGGTGTCATTAGGTGACAGGAGGAGCAAAATCTAGTTTTGTTTCATCAGCCCGGTTCTGACCAGGTCAACGCTTTATTTTGTACGACGACAGCTGGTTTTGAGCGAGAAGTTTATTCTCAACCTGTAACGAAAACAATCTTTAGCTAGCACCACTTACTGTTGTTCTCTGCTTTGACCAGCATCTCTCTGTATTCTACCAAACCACCAGCAGTGATCAGTTCATTAACGACACGCTTCTACAGGAAATGAGAATAAAGCTTAAAAATAACTTTTGAAAAAAAAAAAAACTGCTAAAATATTTTTGTCAGTTACATTTTCAGATTTTTCTGAATTAAACCAAACTAATCTTCAGTCCACTGAGAATCAAAACAGCTGACTATAAAAATATGGACACAGTTCACAGACATTTCAAAAACAAACGTAAAACTACGGTAGCACGTTAACATTATGGTGCTATTGTTACCTTACTTATAACAAATTTGTCTTTATGGTGTCTGACTGAAAGCTCTGGTAAAAGTAAGTGGACCTTGTGTTCAGGTGATTTTGTCTGAATAAACTAAATGAAACAGATCTGTAGTTTCTCTGCGGGTTTTACATCAGTCCTCCTTTAAGTCTTTTCTTCTTCAGCTGCTTGTCTTTAAAACATTTGACAGCTTTGACTTTTCATAGAAAGACGTGATTATAAACTATTAACACACAGTTTTGGATTCAGAGCTGAAACTCAGGTATTTTACTGGAAATGTTTGAAACAGATGAATTTACTCGCTGTGGTTTTATCTGTGATGTGAGCTGATGTCAGTGAAGATGAACAGAGACTCAGGACGTTACACAGAAATAGAAACAGAGTAAAGTGTCAGTAGAAATCGACAGTTTTCTGATTGAACTTCTGAAGGTGACAAGAAGAAAAGAGTTTGTGAGAGTTGAAACTATGCATCTGTTGAACTGAATAACAACTATTTTCACTCGTCTGAACTGAACTGTTTCTTCAGCTGCACTGAAAAGTAACTAAGTACATTTATGGTGCGTTCAAGTTGTACTCTGAAGTCAGGATTTCTGAGTTCCTAGTCAAAAGTTTCAACTGGGACGCTGTCAACGAAACCCCATAACTGAAATATTGTTTTACTCTGAATTCTGGAACCAAAAATACCACAAGTCCGAGTGTCGCCACGGAAACAGACAGAGAAAACCTCATAGTCAAAAATCTTTATTTACAAATAACTGAAAATATCCTTCCAAACAGTTCAGATGTTGGTGGTCGGCTGACAGGAAACGGACTGAGAGCAGTGATGATGATGATGATGAAGGTGAGGAGCTGCAGTTTGTATTGTTAAATGTTCCTACAGGACAGAGTCAGTGAACGCAGCACAGACACAAACACACAGTTACCACGGCAACTGAAGAGTCAGAGAGGAGTGGGCGTGACCCAGCTGTCAATCAAACTGTTTCCTAGCAACACTAATCTGACGTGGAATCATCTGATGATTCCGAAATTTTAAAGTTTATTACTGGAACAAATTAAATGTTTTTTAACCCAGATATTTATTTTTCTTTAAAGGGTCATTCCACTTATTTTCCATGTGTTTCAGTTTTCTGGTTCATCCTCATTGGTCTGTTCAGTCACATGTCTGCTGATGTCACAGTGATGTCATCAGGGTGTTTCTGATCTTCCTTCCTGTTCTAATGTTTATTTCTGATGTTTGTTAACATCAGAGACTGGATCCTGAATCTTTGTTCGATTTAAGTAAAACACTCTCCTGCTGTGTTCAGCAGGACTCAGGTGTCTCCAGATGTGTACCTGCTGAGAAACACCTGGACCTGGACCTGCAGGTTTTACTAGATCTTCTTGATCATTAGAATCTGTTCCTACTGAATAAAAATTAGTCTACATAGTTAGACACGAGCACAGGAAGTGAACAGATATCCCTCCAGTTTCTGAACATGTTCCTCCAGATGGAGTCCAGGTGAGTTCTGTTTCCTGTTCTCAGTTTAAATGATTTCTTCTCTAAATCTTTGTGTGTTGATTCTGTTGGATAATTAGCTCCACTAACAGAAGGCTTTTACTGTGAAAGGAGGATGAGGAAGTGCTGATTCTTAATGAACAGGAAGCAGTGAACTGACACGACAAAAGACACAAACAGGAAGTCAGACGTAACACAGGCTCCACCCCCTACCTGAGGACTTCCTGTAGTTGTTTAAACATGAGTCACATAGAGTCACTTCCTGTTTCTAACAAGTCTGGACCTGAGACACTCTGGGACCTGGTCTGACTGTGTTCTGGGTCTGTGAGCGTTCAGACTGTGTGTTTACAGTGAAAACCTGTGTGTGTGTGTGTGATGGTTAAACCAGTTCAGTTTGGGTCCTGGTCCTGGTTCTGGTTCTGGTCTCCTCAGTCTAACAGTCACTCTTCCACAGTTTGATGGTTTTGTCGTTTTCCAGAGCGGCAGAGGCGATGATGTTTTCTGTCGGATGACAGGCAGTGGAGATCACCACATCTGCAGAGAGACACCGGGGTCAGACAGCAACACAACTTCCTGTTTACAATACCTGGGACAGGTGAGCTCTCAGAGCAGGACCAAGACCTGCAACCAGAGACTTCCTCTGAGGTCTGCCTGAGGATCAGGTATGTTACAGAGTCAAAGACTAGGAGACAGAGTCAGAGACTAGGAGACAGAGCCATGCTCAGAGGTCAAAGGTCATACCTGTGTGTCCTTGTAGTTTCTGAACGATCTCTTTGGTCTGAAGGTTCCAGATGTAAACCATGCTGTCCTCAGAGCCTGACACGATCCACTGACACACACAGACACACAGACACACAGGTCACAGGTCACAGGTCACAGGTCAAATCAGCAGAGTGGATCATTCACAGAGATGTAGAGACTCTGTGGGTCTTACCTTCCCTCCTGTCACAGAGAAGTTGGCGAAGATGCAGTACTTCTCATTCTTATGGCCGGTGTAGGTCTTCAAACACTGAGGACAGACAGACAGGTAATCAGACAGGTGGACAGACAGGTAATCAGACAGGTGGACAGACAGGTAGACAGACAGGTAATAAGACAGGTAGACAGACAGGTAATCAGACAGGTAGACAGACAGGTAATCAGACATGTAGACAGACAGGTAATCAGACAGGTAATCAGATAGGTTGACAGACAGGTAGACAGGTAATCAGACAGGTTGACAGACAGGTAATCAGAAAGGTAGACAGACAGACAGACAGGTAATCAGAAAGGTAGACAGACAGGTAGACAGACAGATAATCAGAAAGGTAGACAGACAGGTAATCAGACAGGAAATCAGACAGGTTGACAGACAGGTAATCAGACAGGTTGACAGACAGACAGACAGACAGACAGGTAATCAGAAAGGTAGACAGACAGACAGACAGGTAATCAGAAAGGTAGACAGACAGGTAATCAGAAGGTAGACAGACAGGTGAATGGACAGGTAATCAGAAGAGTAGACAGACAGGTAATCAGAAGGTAGACAGACGGGTGAACCAGATAATCAGAAAGGTAGACAGACGGGTAGACGGACAGGTAATCAGAAAGGTGAACAGACAGGTGAACAGATAGATAATCAGAAAGGTAGACAGACAGGTAATCAGAAAAGGTAGACAGACAGTACCTTTCCTTGCTGTAGTCCCACAGCTTCAGCGATGTAATAGAACACAGAGTAACTGTATGAACTCTACCTGCGGACAGGTAACTGTTAAGAGCTCCGGGTTCCTCTAAATAAAACAGTTATTTCAGATGTCGAAGTGAACACAACACTGAACAAACTCACTGTCACCTGGAGTTTTACATTTACTGACAAACAGCATGGGAGAATTACTAATGATCAACAATGGTTCAGCTGCTAGGGGTGTTAGCTTGACACTAGCTATGTCTTATTAAACTGAGCTAGCTTCATTTTAAGTTTTAGTAGGATTAACATGATGGTAGCTAAATGTTAGCTACACAAGTTTAACCATACAGAGTTTTAGTCAGATAACACAGAGTTAGCTTAGAGTAGGTAAACAAACTGATGCTAGTTAAGAGTGAAGGTCTTGTGTTACTGCAGTTAACATACGGCTAAAGGTTAGCTAAGGGTTAGTACAGCTAAAATTATGCGAACTAAGTGTTACTAAGATATAATGACACAAAAAAAAGTTAGTTAGGTTGAAATGACACGAGCTAGGTTTTTGAGAATTAACATGATGTTACCTCAGAGTTAGTATGTTTAAACTGACACTAGCAATGTGCAAACATGGTTAACAGGAGGCTTGCTAAGATTTAGTTAACACAATTTTATATGCAGTGTTAGTGAAGTTACAATGATGATGATGAAGCTATGTTTTAGTAAGGGAACATGAGGCTGGTTGAGAGCTAGTAAAGTTAGAATGACATTAACATGGTGTCAGTAAAGTTAATATTATGCTAACTATGTGTTAGTACAGTTAACTAAAACATAGCTAATGTGGCTATCTGAGAGTTAGCAAGGTTCATTAGGTGTTAAGAGTTGATGAAGTTAAAATGATGCTGGAGTAGTTAACTAGAGAAGAGTAATAGGGTTACGGTCAGATTATAAACTCATGTTAAACAGGAATCTTTAAACAGTGTGAACAGTGAAGTGTGTGGAGATGCTGACAGTGACGACACTGACTTGTCCAGAGTAGCAGCCAGGATGTATTTTCCATTTGGAGAAAACTTGACAAAAGACACTGGAGGATTGTCGTCGTCTGAGGAGAGAGACTTGTGTTACTGTCACAGGTCATTACTTTGTTTCTGCACATTAAAGGGTTATTCTGTCGTATTCAGAGGTTCCACTCACCGATCAGAGTCTTCAGACACTGTCCTGATGCTGTGTCCCAGATCCGACTGCACACACACAAATAAACCAGGGAGAGGAGGAGCATCATCACCAGCAGCGTTAATGTTGGTTTATTTACAACAAGAGCTGAGACCAAGTGCAGAGTGAGTGTGTGTGTGTGTGTGTACCAGAGTCCGTCGTAGCTGCTGGAGACGATGAGCGAGCCGTCTCTGTTGAAGTGAACCTAGAAAACACAAAGACAGGTAATTATTATGAAATAAGTTTTCCTGTTTAGACATATAAGACATAAGATATTAGATATTTATCAGGATATATAATTTGAGTTTGAAGAGTTTCCTGTTAGCTGTTAGCCCTGTTAGCTCAGTTAGCTGTTAGCCCTGCTGGGACTCGGGGTGGACGGACAAACAGCATCTTCATCCTCTCTGTGTGGTCTCTGGGATGAAACCTTGTCAGCTGATTGTAAAGATTTGTTGTGTTTCCATCTTTGTTGGTTCCAGCCGGCGACATGTTTTTCAGACCGTCTTCATCTGGACTTCGTCTCTTTTAATGAAACCAAACCACTTCCATATAATGGACGAGCTGTGACCTTTGTTGTCGACAGTTTCCTGTTCAGAGGATGATGTCAGTTCCTCTCTCTCTGGTTGTTTCTGATTCGTCCACAGCTTCTTTACCTCCGTTCGGTCAGGATGTGTGTGTGGACTTTGACGTGCAGATATTCTGCTCCTGAAGAGTTTCTGCTGCTTCAAGTTAAATTTAAGACTTTTTAATAACAAATCTCTTCATTTTCTAAGTGTGTGAATTCACTGACATTTACATTGTTCCTGCATCATGATATTATAACATCAGTGATTCACAGCTGAATATAACAAACTAGAGCAGAAACTATCAACCAACAGAAAATTAAAACTAGAATTAAAAACTGAAAATCTGTCGACTGATGATTCTATGTTGTTAAATGTCAAATGATTAATCAATGATCTCTGATAACGTTGATCGGCGATCATTAAACACAGACTGGATGAACAGCCTCGTGCTGCGTTCACATCCTGTCTGGAGTTACAGGAATTATCAGCTTCTGAAAGAAGCCAAACACTGACACATGAACAACTTTATCTGTCACAGCTGCTGCGATCATGTGACCGCCCTCGGCTCATGAAGGAAACTATCCACCTCAGCAGTGGGGTTAAAGGTCAGAGGTCAGGGACTTACAGCAGAGACGGGGTCAGAGTGAGCTGGCAGAGTCTTCAGACATTTTCCTGTTTTCACATCCCAGATACGAACGCTCTCATCAAACTACAGAGACACAGAGAGGAGGTGAACATCAGGAGTTAAACTCAGCGTCTGGGTGAAGTCACAAACTGATGAGAAGCTTCGTAGCGATCCAGAAACCACCAGGTGGACTGAGGGTTGAGATTACAGCAGAAAAGCGGCAGATTACTGCGACTTTCAGGTCTTCAGACACTTCCCTGAAAACACAGAGAGACTCAGTGACACATTTTAACTTTCAGGTAGAGTCACAGTCACCTGAACCATCAGTGTTTAACTCTGTTCATATGTCTCACTTAATGATGTGTTTCATGGTCCAGCCCTGAAGTTAGCATCAGCCTGGTTCCTCCACAAAAGCCAATGGGATTTTTCTGTGAGCAGCTAAAGTTTCCTGATCCTTCCAGGTTTAGTTGATCAAATAATCTTCTACAGATGAACACCACTGTTCTGATGTTTGAAGCCTAAATCCAATCTCCAAGTAAAAAGCTAATGTTGGGCCTATAAAACCAACTACTACGGTCACATGGCGTCAACGTCTCACCACTAAGCTTCCAACTGGTCGCTCATTTAGCTCTGAGCTCTTCTACAAAAGCCTTTCTTCTTAGAAAGTTGGTGAGGTTGCAGAAGGCGTGAGTAGAAACTACAACGAGGAGGCTGTAAGGTGGACTGGTGAGTGATGGTTTTCATGTTAGCATTTGAAACCATCTGTAGTCATTTGAACCTTTCGTTAGCAACCGCCTTTTTTTTTTAAGACAATAAAAAGCTTCAAACATCAGGGTGGGGATTTACTGACCATTTATGTCAGAGAATAAAAACCTGAAAATATCTTGAGCTTGTGTTAAAACCACAGACCTTATTTCAGGCATTGTAAACACTGACTTTGGGACGAGGGAACAGGAGTGCTAACATGCTAACTGACTTCCTGGTTACGGGATCAGTCCTGCAGCTCCCTGTTGTTGTGTACACAGAGTGACCAATCAGTCAGAGGCTCCGTTGTGCATGCTGAGTCATGTGTCTTACAGAGTTGTTATTCCCAGATCTTCAGGTGTTTTTATCGTCAGAAGCGAGAGACCAGCAGGTTGGGTCTGAGACCAGGAGGCGTCAGAGATCCCTGCACACAGAGAACCAGAACCGGGATCAGAACCGGACTAATCTAATCCAGACTGAATGCAGACCAGGATCAGGACTCTCCGGGGTGAAAGTGTCTCTCACCAGTTTGTGTCCAACGATGGATTTCTCAAACTTTCAAATGCATCACGCTCCCCATATCTTTATCAGCTTGTCGGCCGCTGCACAGAGACGTTACCATGGTTACTGCATCATCACAGCGTGGATGTTTGAATTATTGAATGTGGTGATGTGTTCATGGACATCAGTGAGAAACACTATTTGGCATTTATAATTTGAATATAAAGATAATAAGATCCAGAAACATCACTACATGTGTGTTACAGTGTGTGTTGTGGGTCTTACAGGAGCTGGCGAGCCACTCTCCGTTGGGGCTGAACTTGACGGAGGAAACAGCCTTCGTGTGTCCGGCCAGCGTGAACTTCACTGTGTAGTTTGGTTTGGCCGGGTTAGACTGAAAAAACACACACACACAGAGGGTAATGAACACGTGACTTCCTGTTCCTGATCAGATCTATCATTTCTGATCGTTGATCAGTGGATCATCAGGCCTCACGTGTTGTTATTGTTGCTGAAGTGCTGAATGAAGAGTTGCTGAGCTCAGATCAGTTTCTCCATCCAGACCACATCAGACCAAAACCGCCACATCTAGACCTGACAAACCTAGACTAGATCAACCCAGAGAGGCCGACTCTCTGCCCAGCTTCAGGAGTAATAAACCTTTTTCCTCTCACATTAAACCTGTGTTTATCACCACATCACAACATTAACCAGGTTCACAGTCGTCGGTCTGTCCCCGGACGAAGCCCCGGGCTAACCGGAGCAGCGCTCCCGGTGTCAGGGTCTCAGCCGGTCGGACTCACCTTGCTGCCGGACCCAGACGAGGCCGAAGGCTGTTTTATGTTCTCTGTCTCTGGCTTCTTCTCCTCTGTCGCCATGTTGTCCTCCTCCCGGGCTGCTAGCCGCCGTTAGCTTCAGTTTGTTTTGATTTGTGCTGCAGCGGAGCTAAAGCTAACCTAGCTCCCGATGCTAACACCGAGCTAACTGTAGCCTCTACAGTCAGCGCGGGTTCTGGGTCAGAACTGGTACCGTGTTAACAACGTGAACCGCGTCTAGATCCGGGTCTGAGCAGACACAGACTCGGTACTGGAACGGGCCAGATTGATACAGCAGTGCAGAGAGGTTAGCGACTCCAGATAGCCACAGAGCCAGAATGTGGCGAACACGTACCTGCTACTGCGCATGCGTGAGATAGGTTATACGGCGAGTGAGGAAGGATAAACTACCTTGGCCCACGTAAATAAAATAAAATAAAATAAAATCTTCTTTAACAATAAATAAAATTGTGATGATCCACTTTCTCTTCTTTAGAGGAAGAACGCCAAGTTTAATTGCAGCTGTCACATTAAAACAACGTTTTAGGCATTTTACATCGTCATGGTTATTAAAACATCAACAAAAGACATAGCACTATTCCAGATTGAACTGCACGTTTTGATGTATGTTTTGTCAAAGCTATAGGACTAGTAGCGTGTCAACATTTATATGGAAGAGAAATGATAATAAATAAAAATAATGATAAGAAGAATAAACGCGCCAGGATTATATGATGTGCATTGGTTAATTAAATTGAAACGATAAAGAGAAGCTCAGGCTGGTTTCAGGGAAATCAGGTATTCATGAAATACATACTGACCAGAGCATTTTTAAAAACAGGCAACTCAGTAAAAACACTCTGAAAGATATTTCCTTGTTGAATTACTGTTAACACATGAACTCAGACATATGCATTTGTATGAATGAAGTAATACTAATGTTTGATATTCTGTGTTTGTCTCCTGTCTCATGTTTTACAGATCCCCTCACTCCACAGACCGGTCGTACACTGACATCTGGTGGAGAATTTGTGAAACTGCAGTTGAATTATATGACTACAAACGGAAACAGCAGCAGGAAGTAGGAGGAGGAGGAGGGGGTTGTTGTTGTCGCTGCC
>BRZM01000348.1:0-49835 GCA_033238685.1 Lates japonicus
ATGCATATCACCTCATGATAGGCACTTAGGCAGACCTGCAGTGTGAGGCTGTATTTCTTTAAAAAAAAGCATTCCAAAATAGCTTATTGAACTGTCAAAAAAGTAAATATCTACCACCCCTCTTTTTCCAGTTTTCATAGAATTATTGCAGTTCAGGTCCAGTGAGTAACCTTAAACGGTATAAAGTTTAAATCACCAAAAACTGAATCATGTAATCATATATCACAGAAAACAGGCCTTTTTCAGGGATTAAGAAATTGATTAACTTCTATCTTTCCTGAGGCTTTCATGAAGCCTTGAAAGTTTCTGCAAACAATTCCTACAGCTGTCCCAGCTTTTGTTGATAACTTACAAACCTTCTGTCTGTACAAAGGCAGTGTTGGAACAAGCTGTGTTACTACACCCTCTGATGCATTATTAGGACAATACTGTGCTATAGGAAGTAGTCCTGTATATTGCTATCAGAATGGTGAGAAAAGGGCAAGTAACAAAGGAAGACAGACTGGTTGGTCAGAGGTTCATCCTACAGCAAGATCATGACCCAAAACATTAAAGGAAAAGAGCAAGACGGTGGCTTCACATGATGGAAGACCAGCACAGTCTCATGACTTATACCCCATGTGGCTGTTTTGGGATGAACTGGACAGGATGTGAAAGCAAAGCACCTTACAAGTGCAGCATAATTGTGACAACTTCTGTTACCATGTTAGGACGAACTGGCTGAGCAATATTTCATTCCCATTGTAGTAAGAATATCCCAAGTGTGTTCAGTTGCTGAATTGAGTTTAAATTTAGGATGTAAGATTCCATAATTACTTTAAAAACAAAATTGCTATTTATTTGTTCTTCTGATTTAATTTCAGAGTACACTAAGACATTCCACTAAATGGATAAAGAAAAATGGTTTTCTTTTTTTTTTTTTTTTACCTATAGTGTACTTATTTATATATTTATTTATTTATAGGTTTTTTTACATGTTGAATAACAAAACATTGCTTCAGACAGCGCACTGGAAACTGGAAACTGGAAAAAAACAAACAAACAGTAATGCACGATTATATTATCATCTAAATGTTGAAATGTCAACTAGTAAGTGTTTGGGTTTGCCGTTACAAATACAAAACAAGAGCAACATGTCATACACACGCACGGTTTGATCCAGCTCTTAAGTGTATGTAACAATTGATTTAACATGATGATCTCTGTGGACATTTGTCATTAAAGAAGAAAAGAAAAAAATAAGATTGTTTTGATTGTTGCATCATACTTATAGCCTGTGAGCAATTAGAAAGCATTTTTAACTGCCAAAGGAAAGCCCCTTCTTCTGAAGTGGTTGCGTCCCTGACGTACTTGAGCTGCTGTCAGTTTCTGACACAGTTTCTCATTAGGTGCCATTTAGCCCACTTCACTGCCTCTCGCCTTGATCTGCTACACTCAGTCTTGTGAGGAACCACCTGATTTGGGATTAATCCCTATCCTCTCGACCCATTAACCTTTCACCCTGCTGAACCAAAATTAGTTTGTCATGGGTGCATTCTGACCAGCAGGTTTTAGGGGGCAGACGGAGCAGAGAAGGCACACATGGTGCGAAAGACCCCGATGACCCATCAGCTGACCCAGTCATCCTTAACATTAACTCTGCTTCACATGCAAGTGTTTGATGCGGGGGTCTCCATGTTGTGTTGTCGACAAAGATTGCAGTGTTCCTCTAGCGTATTTGTTACTTTATTTATGGAGATTATGTTTTGTCCTTTTGTTGAGTCATGGTAAATGCAAGGAATATATTTTTTCAACAATATTTTTTGTTATTTTAACGAAGTTATTTTTTGGGCATTTTGCCTTTATTTGATGGAGATACAGACAGATATAGTGAGAGGTGACATGCATCAGTGATTTATTTTTTGAATTTTTAAAAACACAAAGAGCAAGAATTGTGCAGTTCTGTGCACATTTTGTATAGAATTGAATTTACATCTTAATAGGTGTACAAACTTTGCAGAATGTTCCTTAGTTTTCCTCATACCATGAAAATGAAAACATGAAATGAGAACAGTCATACCAGAACAGAGAAAATCATAAGTAGTAGAAGTATTAATGAAAATATTGAATATACCTATGAATACACCTCTTTCTGTCTATCAAAGGCGCATATTTCTAATGCATATCTAATCCAATGTAGCAGTGGCATTTGTAACCAACTTCCTCCATACTGTTTGTGTCAATAGACCATACCAACATAGACCATTAGTTTTGACATGACAGTTTACTGTGTCACATCCTGTAGTTATATAGCCCTGCTGGTTTTGTTGTATTTGACTTACTAGTGAACTTATACATATTTACATGTTGTTTGACCCAGACAATTTGTAGAAGAGTGTTTTTAATTATAAAACCACGACTTAAAAGATGACTTGTGAGCCCAAATTCTTCAATCTGTACTGGTTCTCTCCCACTGTGTTTCGATTTATTTGATGCTGCAATAACGTGGAAGAAAGCAACAGGACAGAAGGGGGTGTAGAAGTCAGACTACTCTGACAATGACTGGGACTGACGTCAATGGTGGAGGGCTCTGGGTGAAATGTCACGTCTAAGGTGTAAAAAAGATGATGTTTCACTCACACTCATTGCCCTAATTCTTACTGCACCCAATACTGAAAGACGCCCCTGCTCCATGAGCTAATTTGAAACACCCGTAGCCACAAACATTCAAAACAGTTATCTGATCATATTTTTTAAAATGCTTAAGTGATGTCTGCCAGTGTCTGTTTGGATGTGTGATATTTTTTGGCATTTATTTGCATATTTGTAGACTGAGTGGGCTGTCAGCTTGTCAGGTGGCTTGTGGCATGACTGTGACGTTTTCTGTTGCTGTTTTAACCACACAGCATCCTGTTTCTCTGTCATGGCGCGTGCGGTTTTAATAATGAAAAATGTACTTCCGTCATTTCCATTGAACCAGCGTGATGTAGAGTCTTAAGTCGTGGCTGCACTTCTCAGTTTACTGGAAGTGCTTTCATTTGTAAACACGGGATGGAAAGAGGGCAGGGCTGCTGCTGATAAAGTCGTCAAACACACGTGTGCCTTTGGCTGGCAGGCAGGATCTCGAATGGGGAAATGACCTCTGTCATGTTTTTTTTTTTTTTTTTGACTCTATATGAGCAGAACGGAGTGTGGGGAAATACTGGTGACAAGAAAATGTTCTCAAAAATATTTTATCCGTAATTAATCCTCCTCTGACAGCCTTGATCTGCAAATTAAAGTACCGTGATATAGAACTGCATATTATATCTTAGTTTTACTCATAACAAATATTGCAAGAAATATAAAGATGTCTTATTGAAACAATTATGTATGTAGATCTGGAGCTGTGTTCAGATATAGTTAGTGTTTTGGGGGAGGGAGCAGGTGAAGTAGGTAAACACAGCTTCTGTCTCTTTGCATTCAGGAAGTGGAACTTGCTCACAACAGTCCTCCAGTCCTTTCAGAATGAGTGTATGCTGCTCATTATCTTAGTGGTGTGTGATTCCCCTCAGGCTGCCGTCTGACCCAGGACTGGTTTGTGGTTCGGACGGCCACCTCACTCGCCCATATGTCTCCAAATCAACCACTGAAACCTAGGGACTTTTCCAGCTCAGTTCTTCAGCATTGCAGTGTTTCTAGACAGTGACCTCAGTAGCTATGCAGCATCCTCCCTTTTCATTCATGCAGCATTAGCACTGATGGTTATATGGACTGAGTTCACATGACAGTGACATGGGTATGTGGGATGTGTGTTTATGTTGTGGTGAATTAAACATCAGTGTGTTCACATGACTTATTTGCTTATTTGGGAGCAGTCTCAGACAGCACACAATAACAATGGCATGTCTTGGTCAAGTGCCGGAGGAGATAGAAGCATGAAAGAATGCAGCCTTCAGAGTGGCCCTCAGTCATGTTTGAACACAATAGTCCTCCTTATCTATAGACCTCAATTGCAATAAGGTCACAAAAGTATGTTTTTCCATATCATACATACCCATAACACAAACTTATATCATTTTTCTTAATCAATACTACTTTTGTTTTCCAGTATATTTTTAAAATGCTATTCCTTTTCCTTGAAGTTATAATCCTGATGATTTCAGTCCTGGTTAATTAAACACGTGGTTACTGGTGGCAGCAGCAAATGAGGTTTGATACTACGAGTCCCAGAATACTGAGGGCAACAAACACTAGTTGACCAGCTACTTTGTCACACATATATCAGCTGAGCAACACCTGTATTTATAGTGCAACCAAACAAACCCAAAATGAAGAAGTCAGTCAAGAATAATAACTGCTGCTACAACTTGATTTCATGCCGCATTTTCCACACAGCAGGGCACTGTCAATTCGGTTACCTTGGTGAGGTCATCTGTTGCTTGCAGCTCTTCATTTAACACCTCACTGAGTGGTGCTCAGTCTTGTTCTTTTACTCCCTGAAAAAATTCAAATTGATCCACTGACAAATGATTGTTGTTTTGTAGAGAGAGATAAACAATAGTGCTAAACTCTGACAGATACATTGCATTTCTTGTGACTGCATCACAATAAAAGCCACCCAGTGTTTTGTGGTAGAATACTTATAGCTTATAACAGCTTTGATACAGCATGAGACGATTGAACAGTAAACAGTGAGGATGTAATGATGTATTACATGCAGCAACACACACAGAATCCAGCACAAGAATGGTGTACTCTGCCACTACCAATGGAAACTCCTACATGGAGATGTAATTACATCATGTTAATGTATTAAATGGCCATTGCTGACAAAATGTCAACCTTATATAGTATCAAAAACATGCATATGATTTTATGAAAATCGTATGGACTGGATCCATACGGTTCTTTAATAGGTTTGTTTTCACTTCATTATTTTATGAGACATACATAAAAATTTCAACTTGTAGTGATACTTGTTTGAACCTCACACTTAATTGATGTTGCTGGCTCATCAGTTTACACCATCAGCCACATTAAAACATTCTTGCCCACAGTTGTCAAACTTCCAACACCTCTGTCATATAACAGGTTCATACCTTTCAAAGAATCTACTCTCAAAACCTTTTCACTTTGGCATTTAGAGCTTTCATTGGGGGTTAATGGCTCCTTTGATTCCCACTTGACAACAATTGGTTGCTTCAGAAATATGAAAGAACTGACAAAATCTACACAATAAACTTTAATGTTTCTTGAGTGTTGCTGACACCAGTGTGCCAGTAGTTAGAGTTATTCTACAACATCTTCTCAGGAGAAATCAGTGCCAATATTTCAAAAGGGTATTCTAAATTCTAACCCTCTGCTCCACTGCTTCTGTGAGTCACTGTATGCGGTTCGCAGGAGCGTTCAAGAGCGATGTGTGTATAATCAAACAAGGAAGTTCGTTTCTCCACCTTAGTTCTGTAAGTTTGCCTCTTCTGTCGTTTACACAGTAAGGCTAAATGTGACGGAAACATATCACCAATAAGTGAACTGCCTGTTACAAGTGATTTCAAGAATGCCCTCATATCCCATGTGATTCTAATATGGAAAGTCCCTCATGATTAGTTTGATTCCGCTTTTAGAATAAGCTTCAAATCACTGCACACAACCAAAGAGACGAAACAGGGCCTATTATGAAAAAGACAAATCAAATGGGGCTTGGCTAGTTGGTCATACTTGATGTTGCTTGTGTCTTAATGTGTGAAGCACTTTCAGCTGCGCTTAAAAATAAAAATGAGACTAGTTTATTTTAGGGGAATTTAAAACAAAAAATATTCACTGTGTTGAACAGAAAGTTCGATAATGGATGTTATAAATCTAGTCTAATTATGGTTTGATATACTGCCCCTAACCATCCAGATTTCTTTTTTCCAGGAGCACAACTTGGACTGGTTCCCACGGATGCGGGCCATGTCCTTGGTCAGCAGCGATGCAGATGGAGAACAGAACGAGATCAGAAACCTGCAGGAGAAACTGGAGTCCACCATGAAATTGGTGTCGAACCTCTCGGGCCAGCTGACAGAGCTCAAAGATCAGGTTAGTTGGTGAAACAGTGACAGAGACAAAAGACTTTGAAGACTCTGACTTCATCGTGGGGAACATGAAGAGTGAGAGACGTTTTTCGATAGATGTGGACAGCAGACGTTGCTCGAGGTTTGTTTGTTTGCTGCTCGTTGCCCTTTAGATGCGGAGCTTACTAAATGCAAAAGGTGATGAGTCATAGTTCACAACACAGCTCATGAGGCTGTCAGCCTGATTTATTTTCATCATTGAGCAACAACCTATCTTTGATTTCTGTGGAAGTCATTATTGACCTTTTTGCTAAGATTTGAGTTTTTATTTGTTATCTGTTCATTGATTTCTTTGTTTACTGGACAAAGCTGCCTTCAGTATTTAGAAAAGCACAGAATTATAAAATCATTACTTTTGATTAGACTGGCTAGTGAGATAGTTACTCAGTAAGTGAATGATTTTAAAGCAGTGATTAAACTCACAGATTTAAGTGCTAAGTTGTGTAAGAATACATTCCAATGATATTGCGTATATCAACAGTCTTATGCACTAAAATTGCACAATTGCTGCAGTCCACTGTTTCTAGTAAACAGAATTGTAAAAATGGCTTTACCCTTGAAATGAGAACTATCTGTGAGGAAGTGAATGTTACCGAGACATTTTGACCCAGACAGGGGGAAATGATTATTGCGTTTCTGAAAGCTGTGAAGGGCACCGCATCACATTTCAGTCCAGATTCAGCATGCTTTGACTTGTTTTTATAAAGAAACTATTCAAAAAGCAGGATTGTGTAGAGTTCATTAATTAAAATTCCCTACTTCTAATTTCATTCAGAGTAGGACAAAATCAAGAAAGTTGTGCCACAACTCCTCTCTGTGTTGGGTCATTCCAAATCATATTGGCTTAATTAGAAAATTGTAGTGTAAAACAAGCCAGCATTCTACTACTAACTGAGTTTACTGTCAACTTAGTGTGCTTGATGATGATATTTTTCTCTAACACGTCCCTCTACGCAGAATTATTTCTCCAGGAACACTCATTACAGGACCACTCTGTCTTCTCACTTTTAATGTTGTGTTTCAGTGCTGAGGTGCAAATCACTACCTTCTGTTAATTAAAGTTAATTCTTAGCAGAAAACCCATTCTTGTTCCTGTTGGTATAAAGGTTAACACCTGTGTTATGACTCATGTGCTTTGCTTGATCTTGAAATTTCTTTTGACTTGGTTTCAGTATTAGTAGTTTGTATTCTGCTGCTTTCGTCAGAAGACGCAGCAATGTGGATGACAAAGGCTGGCAGGATTTCAGAAGAATCCGTTTCAGTTCAGCAGTGTGCAGGGTTTGTGCAACATTTGTTAGTTTCTGTAAAGTGGCGTGAAAGAATGAATCAATGAAGACTGTAGAGCAGAGAAGGTGCCAGCATGTACAGAGGAGGAAGATGCGCGTGCCAGCAGAGGCACAGGTGGAATTATTTTTAAAGATCTGTCTTCTCTGTCGTCCTCAGATGACAGAACAGAGGAAGCAGAAGCAGCGGATTGGCCTGTTGGGACACCCTCAGCACATGAACGTCAACCCCCAGCAGCCTGCGTAAGGTCAACTGACACGACTCTGAAGCAGTTCAGCATCGACTGTGTGTGTGGACGGAGTGTGCAGTCCTCTTTCAGAGGCTGCACTTCACGTGTACTGTACTGAGTGTGAGTGTTAACTTATAAAGGTAGGGAAACACTGTAACATAGGTAGTCATAAGACAATGTGTAGCTCTACCCCACGCACGTGTTACTCCAAACAGTAACATTCACCCACCTCATTCTGTTCAGTCTAGTTGGAAATTGTGCCAAAAGTTTTCTATGTAGAAATCAGTTAGATTTCCCAACACATGGCCTTTACTGGTTGAACTTGAAACACGATGGAGCTGACTGGACAGGAGGAGTTAATCCCATTTGTTTTTCATTGTTTATTTTATCATCATGTTTTCTATTTATATTTCTGGCATAATGAGCAGTATTAAATGTCTTATTTTTGTATGTTGTGCAATATATTAACTTAAATATGCAACCTCATTGGTGTGTGGATTTAAGTTCCATCAATCATGTCTTACTAAAAAGCGTGAGCCAACATTTTTGTTCGTACTTTATCGTCACTGGATAAAATAGGGAGTTGTTGGTTGTCTTTACTTACGCAAATATAGAGCATATATTTAATAAGCTGGCCTTCTCAATTTTACTTTTTTCTTTTATTTCTTGAAAATGTGCATACTTCTTGAGTGTCACGGCACTCGATAGAGATAGTATATTGTGTGAGAGCAATATATACAGATAGTTTTCTTTCACCTGTGTAAATCCAGTGGTGTCATATCTCAGCGTTAACTTATTTTATGATAAATTTGCTTTATTCAATTTGATTCTAAAAGACATTTAGAATGTTTGATGCGTCTGTCAAATATACAGAATAATTTCAGTGTCACCCATGCTTTTACTCTTTGCTCAGGAGTTGTGTAACTTTTACTTTAATAAATATCATTTGCATAATTTCTCATGTTTTGCAGCGAACATGTTCCATTTGTGCCTATTGTCCCCATTTAAAGTCTGATACGTTTGCTGCTTGTGCAGTCACTAACTTTTACGCTCATTGTTCACTAAAAATGTATTAGTTGGTTTTCATGCTACAGTTAGATTCTCTCTTTTTTTCTTTCTTTTTTTTTTTTTGAAGACTGTGTGTACATAATGTTTGTTGCTTAACTTTGCTTTTGTATAGAAAAATGAGGTGGAGAAAAAACTGTTACTCAAAATGAATGTTAAGACTAATTAAAAATCTAAGCACTGTCAATTTGTATATTAAAGTAGAATTATTTATTAAAATTGATGTAATTATCCTTTAACTCCTGTGGTGTGTTTGTTTATTGTTGAGGTGATCTCATAGGATTATTATTATAAGAGCTTCTCCATAGAAAGTGAACTATTAATTTGCTTTATTGTTTAAAGGTGTTCTATTCGTTTCAAAGTGTGTTTACACGCCCTCGTGCACTGTCTCACACTCAGTGATCAGAGCGTCTAACATGACTAATTTCTGTTAATACGGGTGTTGTACCCTTTCATTTCAGTTGCTATATAAGCCAGTAAAAGTAATCAGCATGCATGTAAATATCACTGATATGAAATATGAAAATATGTACAGATTTGATCACATTACATACACACAAAAAAAGGCCCATTGTAAGCGATGTTTCAGTCACAGTTATACGTAACTGCTACTGACAATATATTCCACATGAGCCATGCACACAAATTTTAGCCAATGTTTTCCAGTTCAGAAATTAAACTAGGCCATGTCCTGAATTAATCTTGACGGCTTTCAGAGAAATGATCTCTGTCAACTGGAAACATGCATGTCTGAAACCATCGGGTCTGCAGTAAACTACAAGTGGAATGTGTGTAATTGGGTGGGTTTAAAATTTCATATCCTCATTAAATAGGGGCTTTCCTGAAAGGTTCTCTGCAGGCCAAGTACTTATCAGCTATTCTTCAGATGAGCTGATTGCTGATCTGCCTTTCAGTCTCATACTATGTGTCTGTTAAAGGATATGCCTTGTAAATGACAGTCCCTATTTAGATCCATTCTCAGATTTAAGACTCCTTTTTAGTTTTTGTTTGTTTGTTTGTTGTTGTTTTTTCATTCTCATCCCTTATGTTGCCTCCATTTGTAACTTTGGTGTAGATTTGAAAATAGTTGTGCAAAGCTACATGTTACACAATCTCAACTAGCTACAACAGCAATATAGTAGGCCTACAGCTATATGGCTTATATATAACATTTGTATTTTTATAAGCTACTTATGGTACTCTTTTTTTTCTTTTTCTTTTTTTTTTTTGATTAATTTTTACATTTACTTTTATTTATACACTTATTTTTCTACCACTGTAAGAAAGAAAGAAAAACTTCTAATAGTACCCTTCTTAAACGATAAAACCGTGGGAAGAGCAAGACACACTCACTTGATTCTTTTTTCCTATCACTTCTCCCCACATAGACAGAACAATAGAAGAAAAATGTGTCAGAGACAAGAGTTTCATTTTCTTCACGGTCTTATCAGTATTTACAACAAGTGTTGACAGAGACCCCTTTCCCGCTCACTCGTTTCCGGCCAGGCGCTGCGTTGTTATGTAGCTGTTGCTATCTATAGTCTCTGGCTGCTTCGGGACGTCGGCGGGTGGAACCGACCGGCCAGTCGGGCACTCTCGGTTGTCTGCGCGTGACGTCACCGGCAGGGATCTGCTCCTCGGCTCTCTCCCAGCCATGCGGAGCTCAACGTGACATTCTGCTGGGTACAGGCAGGTTTAACGGTATCAGTACAGCAGCCGGTATAAAAACAAAACAAAACGCGCCGCTACAGCAACAGTGTCATCCCGCCGCAGGTGCACGTGCCACACAGCAAATGGGTACAGTATGAAATTACACCGTGTCCATACCGAGCGCGAGACACATGCCAAGCGACTGAGCGGGGAAAGTAGAAATGGTGCCTATAAAACACTGAAGTTAGTCGAACATTTTTTTTTTTTGTTCGACGTGTTGTTTTTATTATTACATTATGATTTATTTCATATGTAGACAGTGAAATCTCTTCATACACATACAGTATTTATAAAGGCCTTCATTAAACTTCACAAAAACACACACACACACACACACATATAGATATAGATATAGATATATAGATATAGGTAGTGAAGTATAGTGGTATAGTAATAGCTAGGCTAGCTATATTCCAGTTACTGGTATACATACACACTCACACACATGCACGTGTGTATCCGTATGTCTATATAAATTATTATTATTATTATTATTATTATTGGTTGTTCTGTTATTAACTTAATAAAACGACCTCTAGCTACAGTGTGTTCGAATATTCCCATACGTCTGTGGTACAGGTCTGACTTTATTCTCACCTTTTACCACTTTTTCGAATCTCGTGTAAAATCACTGCATTTCCCTTTACTATACCTTTAGCTAATGACTGATACAGGCTACTAAACAATATTATAATACATATATAAAATAAAAATATTTTTTGTTATTGTCGTGTTTTCAGTCATTATAGTTACAGTGTGACATAAAGTCTGCAATATTTGCAGTTTTGTAACTGATAACGAGAGAACTGTTGCTCTACTTTCTCTCTTGTAAACACGCTCGGCTCTGCAACACGTCTCTGCCCCGAGAGCCGGAGCATGGTGGTACACGGGACTCGGCCCTCAGCAGTACTACAGAAATGGGTTGTACTCGAGCAGCAGGGAAGGGGGAGGAGTGTGTGTGTGTGTGTGTGTGTGTGTGTGTGTGTGTGTGCGAGTGTGCGTGAGTGAGCGTGTGAGCGCGCGCGCGCGCGGCGCGGGGAGGGTGAGGAGTTGAAAGCGCCGTCCAACACGTGAGGCTCATGTGACGGAGTCGAGTCTGTGTCTCTTGCCGAGAGACGTGCCTGCAGTCACAGGGTTTATTTAACACGTAGTCAAAAACCCACCCAGCTCTCACACATTCAGCCGGGCGTGGAGCCTCCCTAGACATACTACCGAGTCCGGACCTCAGGGTGACAACACTGCGCCGTGCCCAACTCCAGCTCACAGCGGGAACGCACACACACACACTGGATAACAGGAGATACTTTTTGATTTATTTATTTTTTCTATTTTTATGTGATTTTTTCTCGTTTTGAAGCGCGATTGCAGAGAAACATTTGGAACGTTTTGAAGGCATTTTGAAGTCATTTATTGGGTTTTGCAGTTAAACGACATGGAGAGGATTACCAGTGCGCAACCACCTCCCTGTGTACCAAAACACCCATCACTGGATATAGCTGACATGCCAGGGTAAAAGGAATATATTTCTACTTTGTTATAATCTATTCTTTTCTGCTCTGTTCTATTCTACCATATAAAGCACTTTGTACTGAACCCTTACTAAACTTAACACTAACCAATTTTGTCTTCTCTCCAAAGAATGGATTTTCCCATTTATGTGTACAAACCCAGAAGGGGCATGAAGCGTGGGGATGAAAGCAAGGTAAATGAAAGTTAAAATGCATCATGTTCCTGCATTTATCAGTTTTAAACTGAGCAACCTGGATTTCACTGACAACATGTCAACCCCTCTCCATACAGGAGACATACAAGTTGCCACACCGACTGATTGAAAAGAAAAGACGTGACCGAATCAACGAATGCATTGCCCAGCTGAAGGATTTGTTGCCAGAACATCTCAAGCTTACAGTGAGTATTATCTTCTACATATGGCATGTCTGTGAACGGCCAGGGAATCCAACACGGCACATGGTTTTGCAGTTTGCTTCCACACTTTGGATTCAGTTTTGGATTTTAAGAACAGATTAACAAAACTGATATTTTTATTTATATCTATATATATCGATATCTATATATATATATATATATGATATTGTAATTTTATTGTTTAAATCATAGCAATATTTTAAATTTAAATTCATTGTTGAACATTTTGTGTGCGTACGTGGATTGCATGACTTCCCGGGTGTACGCGGCTTGTCCTCTGTTCAGCTGCAGAATGTGTTACATAAGAAAGATCAACATGCTTATCGAAGGTCTTCCTGTTTTAGACGCTGGGTCATTTGGAGAAAGCTGTGGTGCTGGAACTCACTCTCAAGCATGTGAAAGCCCTTAGCGCTCTCCTGGAGCAACAGCAGCAGAAAATTATGGCACTACAGAAGGACCTGCAAATTAGTAAGTTTGTTGCCGTGATGTGGTGCAGACATGAAATAATACAAACAGATGTTTTACATCAGGCATCAACAGACTGGGCCCTCCGCGGTCTGGTGCTGTTTTCAGGACTTAGTGCAGTAAAACTGATTTATAACCTTGTGTTTTTAAACTACCAGGTGATCATGGAGGTGACAGTGCCGAGAGCAGCGAGGAGATGTTCCGCTCTGGCTTTCACTTGTGTGCAAAAGAGGTCCTCCACTATCTGGCAGGCCAAGAAAGCAGCAGGGACCTGAGCCCTTCCCACGTCATTAGCCACATCCAAAAAGTAGCAGCTGAGGTCCTGCAGCATCGGAGCAGCCTACACCCAGAAGAGTCCATCCCTCAAGCTTCAGAGAAACTCAAGAAACCCGCTGGACAGCCCCCAAGGGCCTCTGAGGGCCCCGCTAAGAACTGTGTTCCTGTTATTCAAAGGACTTACCCCCACGGGACAGGAGAGCAAAGTGGCAGTGACACAGACACTGACAGCGGGTACGGGGGAGAACACGACAAACGTGATCCCAAAGCCCAGTGGTCAGAAAGCCACGCGAGGGAGGGGGGGCTCAAGCATGCAGCGCCTGAGCCCGTGGCCGGCGCAATCAAGCAGGAAGGTGACGAGCCTCAGGCCAAGAAGTCGAGGTCTGACTCCTCAGAGGACGAGATTCTCTCCAGTCATGTGGCAGGAGGCCCTGGCAGCTATATGAGCTTCTCACCCAACCAGCCCCCATTTTGCCTCCCCTTCTACCTCATACCCCCGGCGGCTGCAGCAGCAGCAGCGTATCTGCCCATGCTGGAGAAATGCTGGTACCCCGGGGGCATGCCAGTTATGTACCCAGGCATGAGCGGCTCCACAGTGGGCTTGCCCCCAGAGACACTTCCCTCATCCCTGGTGATGTCCCCAAGGGCAGGGTCTCCAGTCCCCCACCATATCACCATGGACTCCCCTGCTCTTCACAAAGCTTTAAAGCAGGTCCCCCCTTTGAACTTGGAAACCAAAGACTAAACCGATGTTTTTCTGTTGGAACCTTTCCCTACGAATGTTGGACGGGGTTAAACGGTTGGCCCACTGAAAAGACTTTAAACAAACGCACTGGTGTCCCTTCAAACCACAGCCATTGTTTGGCCCATCAAAACACTGACCCCAGCAAAGAGCCCCAAATGGTCAGCACCGTATATCATCAGCCTCTCACAGATTGAAACGGGACTTTTAAGTGGAGCCTGCAATGCCCATGCGAAGGCTCATATATTTACCTGTTGCATGGCTCTGAAACACTGTGAAGATGGTCAGGTTAAAGGCAATGAGTGCTCAAGAGATGGCAAAAGTGTTTTTTTTTTTGTGTGTTTTTTTTAAAGCAAGGTTCGCCCTCTCCGCGCTCATTGTTGAATGTCAGAGGTAAACCCAGAATGTAAGGCACAGATTCCCCACCCCACCGCCCCCCTCCCCCACAAAAAAAAATATATTTGGACCTATTTTTTGCACACACACCAGTCTGTAATGAATGTAAAGATTGAACAAAAGCCCCTTGTAGATGCTGCTTGAATTATTATTACCTGCTGTAGATCTGTGAATGGAGGATGTGTTTGTCGCTCCTGTAACTGCAACAAAACATTGTTTTAGACTAGAATGTTACCAAAAAGACAAATGTCTGGGCTGTGTTGACCAGGCACATCACAGAAGACATTGCTCCTTTCACCCTTCAGTGTTCATGATTTTCAAAGAATTCAGGGCGTTGTCACTGTACGAGGTGTGTCACTCATATCTGTTGAGGAGTGATGTGGCCATACGTGCTTTTACGATTTAATTTGTGAGTCATGACTGTTTTCTGTATCTAGATGGAGACCCTGTGAAGTAATGTCTTGTAATAATTTTTGTTTATACTACTCATACATCTCTATTTTTGATAAGTGACCCGCTGAAGTGTATTTGCATCGCTACCAGAGGACGGGCAAGGTAGTCTTTAGCTGTATGCCGGTAGAACGTGTACAGTACATAGCGTCGTGCTCAGCCAGATTTGCGTCTTACCCACAAATTCCCGGTCAAGTTAAGACCAAGATCTTAGCTCATGCTGTTGCCTTTACTCGTTTAACGCGGACACAACGATGGCAGGTGTTTAAATGTATTTGCTTTAAATGTTGTGTCTGTGGCAAAGAGAGTGAATGTAAAGTTCAAACAAAAATAATAGTTTTGTATAGAAAGAGGTACATGGGATTTTTATTTTGAAATGTAACACAACGTTGTTTGTTGTACATATTTTGTATATAAAGTATTATTGATATATATTAAAATATTAATAAAGCTTTTCCCCCCGTGGAATTTGTGTTTCACTGCCTGATGGCTTAAACGTGTTGTAGCCAGCCAACCTGACAGTTCCTCATAACAACACATACTTACATAACACTTACATAACCCATAAAGCAGCAGAGCCTCTGTAAATCAATAGCATGTCTTACATTACAGGCTGTAAACATGTCAAATTCTAAAGCATTTCCAAGGAGCTATGTGTAGTAAAAATTGCTCAATGCTCAAATTATAAATTAATTTTACTATCTTTTATCAGTGCCACCTTTAGCTCATCACAACTGGGGTAATCACAAACATGATTTTGTTTACTAAATGCTGTCATGAAAATAAGATACACTGATGAAAACAGAGCCTATAATCCACAATATTATTTTTTAGATGTAGAAATATACTTTTGTGGTTTGGTATTTTCTCTCCTATACATTACAGTAACTGTAACAATATGAGCAGAAAACGTGTCTGAGAACACAACATTGGATGGAAATGGTACTTGAGGTTGTGGAGGCAAGTCTCTGATTTACTTTCATATTTAATGATATGAGCGATCAGTCTCCTCCAACTCTCTGCTGCTTGTTTGGGCTCTGTTTCCTGGGTGGTAACACTGCTGTAGTTGCAGTAATAGTGAGAATAAAAAGTCCTCTGTTATGCATTGCTTACCACCCACAGTCCCTCCTGAGAAAGGTGGGAATAGCAGTTTTTCTTTTCTTGTAATCACTACAGTATTTTGCTGATTAGTGGAATATTTCTAACACGGTATCTTGAGATTTTATTTTGACAGGACTGCTGACAGTCCCACTGGGCTTGAAAATGCAGCACTGGCTCCATCTTGTGGCATTGCACTGCACTAGCTACCATTTTCACACCAATGAGAAACTGGTAAATAAGACAACAACTGATATGATGTTGCCTTCAGGGACCATAACTGAGAGGATGTCACTGACAATCTTGTTGATGACATCAATGCGAAACCTCTCATCAGTAATATCATGCTTTTTCACTGTGTTTTTAGTCATTGCCCAGCATGTTTAATAGAGTTTAATAGAGTTTTGGGACAGTATGAATAATAGCAGGTTAGAAATATATTGGCAAACACATATAAATAGTACAGTGCATAGGTGCTTTTTGTCAAGATATAATAATAAAAGCCCAGGTGGCAGGCATTGCATTTACAGTCTTATAAGCAAAGTACAAATGAAGGATCCATAATTAGCCAATGAAGTGTTGAAGCCACTGTAGGATTGGAGAATGGAGAATGGAGAATTGAAACACCACACACCAAACAGACAAAGTTAGCAGTTTGCTGGTGAACATTTAGCAGCTCTATGTCGAACCTGGCCAGAGCTAAAAGAAGAGTGATTATTGGACAGAGACTCTGAACTGATAGTATATATTTGCTAGATGTATAAATAAGCCATTATTTAACAAGTTGACAGATCTATAAACATTATGCTGTAAAAACATACCAATGCAATGTTTACAGCTTGTTTCTAATGCCCACAGGTCACCAAAAACTGGTTAAATCCAACATGAGCACAATGACTTCTGACATGATCAGTTCACAATCTTATCTGACTGTATCTTCTACCAACTGACAGGATGTGGCCTTGCTGGAGCCTCTGTGCTAAAGTGGCAACCCTAATGGCTCTTGCAGAAAACAGTGATACCAGTGTAAAAGAGGAATTGAAAGACTGGCTTCCAAGAAAGTGCCAACCACAGATAAGAGATAGAATATATAAAAGCACGACCTTGTTATTGAGAAACTGCCCAATAAACATCTAACTTTGAATCTGGGTGTCACAAAGGGCATAACAGCTGTGATTACTGTGGAACTTATGTGCATAGACATAGCCTCCATGGTGACTGTTGCTGAGAACAGTGTCTGCACTGTGCGTGAGGCAGTGGGGAGAATTATCATGGCTGAAAGGCTGATTTCCTATAGGGCTCAAAATACTTATTGAGCATTCATCAAAGAAAGAGATGACGTTAAGGGGAAGGCTGAAAAACATCCATTCATTCAGAAACATTGAGGATTAGCTAAGGACAAGAATATTTCAGAAAAACCTGATGCAGGGGCTCCTGTCAATACCTCAAAACAAGTTCAATATCAGACTTCATTCCTAACAAACAGCGTGTGCAAACAACAGCTTTTCTTCCTGGATTTATTGATTTGAGAAAGACAAAATAATCATGCCTAAAAGTATCTAATGTAACAATTTCCAAAGCTGTGAATAGTTATTTGTAAGGACTTACTTTTAAACATTGTATTGCACAAAATGAGCTGTTCAAGTTCATGAATGATTACAGCACACATTCATGCATTTGTTTTAAGGACTTACAAGTCATGTTGCAGCCTCCCAAAAAAATAACATTTTTGGGATCTACTTTTTATTCCAAACTATTCACATTTTCCAGTCATCAAACACAGAATGATCAGCTGCAGCCTCATGTTACATGAGACTTTCAGTTGTGTGTGTGTGTGTGTGTGTGTGTGTCTTCATGAGGAGCAATAGCTGGATACTAAAGCCCTCAAGGATCACAGCACTCTCAATGATCTGTGCATTTCATTAACATAAAGCATCATGAAGAGGAGCTTATGACATTCTATTTCTGAGGTGCTTACTGTGCATAGAAACTTTTCATTTTGACCTTCAATAACACCAACTCTAAACAGCCTGCAGATATTTGTCACTAACTGGCTCTATAACTGGTTCAGCTGCATTTTATTCAAACTGCTGGTGGTTTCCGCAGTGGGTTGGGTGGCACAGGTTCACAGCAGGCAATGTTCACGGCAACACTCAGGGAATGAAGGTCATTTGCCCAAGTTTTATTTGTCCTATTTCTAGTTTATTAGTTGTAGTTACTTCTAGTGTTATTATTAATACCATGAACCATCATGGAGGGGCAATCCCCTGCACTGCATGTATCACGGATGGATAGAAGAAATGGCTGATATCAAGAAATTCTACAAGTGGCTGGAAAAGCCTGGACTGAAAGACAGTACAGAAGCATTAATCATGGCAGCACAAGAACAGGCAACACTTAGTACAAGACCAATAGAGGCTGGGGTCTACTACACCAGACAAGACCCCAGGTGCAGGCTGTGCAAAGCTGCCCCTGAGACAACTCAGCACATAACACCAGGGTGTAAGATTCAGGCAGGAACAGTGTACATGGAATGCCATAACCAAGTGGCTGGCACAGTGTACATAAATATATGTGCTGAGTATTTGCTGGAAGTCCCAAGGTCAGAATGGAAGACACCACCTAAGGTGGTTGAGAATGACTGAACTAAGATCCTGAACGGAACTCCCAGATCCAGACTGACAAGCTGGTGATGGCTAACCAACTGGACGTTCGTCATGTTGGTCAACAAACAATACAATCCACATTATTGTCTATATTTGATTTTGTATTTATGCATTTACTGGTCAAATCGCACACAAATGAAAAACTCATGTTAAATGACAGTTATTTTGCCTTTTCTTTTTAATAACTGAATGGAGTGAATAAATCACAAAACAGCAAACAGTGTAAGTGTATTACATGTCAGTATTGTCCAGAAGAGGGCACGCCTGCCTAAATACAAAGTGATGCCAGAAATTTTCATGATGAGGTGAGAGGGAGCTTTCTACACTCTACAGATTTCATGGCCCGTGTCAAAGATAGCCCACTCGTGATTTGACTCCATCTTTGCATGAGGGCAGGACATCAACAACTGTGACATGTGATAACAAGTCCACACCAAACAAAAGAGTTCCTCTTTCAACTTTCAGTTCCTGTGATTCCAGTAACTGACTTCCTGTATCATTCTAGGAGGGCAGGCACAGATCCAACAGCTTTTTTTTTTGTCTTTTGTCTGCACCCTATTCTCATTCTGTTAACAAATAAGTTACACAAGTGAAGCACTAAAAATACAATATTGAGTAAGTACTGCCACTACTTAAAATAATAATAATAATAATAATAATAATAATAATAACTACTGCACATGTACAGTTTTGAGGTAGGCTACTTGTACTCTGAATATTTGCATGTTATGTCACTACACTTCAACTCCACTACATTTTAGAGTGAACTATTGTACTTCTACCATTATTTAGCAGCTATTTACACTATATACATATACATATGCAAACAGGAAATGGGGCTACTCTGCATACTGTGCTTTTGCTTCTCATACTTTTGGTAGATGTGCTGGTAATGGCTCTGTAGTTCTACTTTAAGTAAATTTTAAATGCAGGATTTTTTCATAGTTTGTTTTCATAGTATTTTCATGATGTGAAATTGTTACTTTCACCTTGGAAATGCTCTGGATACTTATTCCAAAGTTGTATTATTATCATTATCATTAGTAGGGCTGGTAAGATAAGATAAGATAAGATAATCCCTTATTAGTCCCACAATGAGGAAATTTAGTAGTAGTAGTAATGGTGGTAGTAGTAGCAGTATAGAGGAAGTTAAAAGGAATTGGTCTGCACAGCCAGAAGTTTGTGAAGTGATCAGGGTACTGATCGGCTTTTATTCTGAAAATCTTGGAGCGGAAGCTTCGCTTTTGTACTTTGCCTGCAACTAACTGGATCACAGAAGAACTCCGCCGTCATTGCCGTCAGGCGGTGGGTGTCACGGGCTGGACCGGCTAAGATGGTGGGATCTGCGGTTCTGCTGCTCGGACTCGTACCGGTGGTGTTGTGCCAGGCAGAGTTCGCCCCACCAACAGTGAATATCAGCCTGGATGATGATCCAGAAGTGCGATGGATGCCTCTGCTCAAAGTGTTTGACGTAGACTACCTTAAGAAAGCTGCCGCAGAGGTCATTGAGTAAGTTTTCCAGAAGCTCTTTTGTTTGCATACTACTTAGTTCATTATACATGAAAAGTTTGTATGTAAGTGTTTAACTCTAGGAAGTGCTCTATTACTCTGTAATGCTACATTTATCAGATGTGCAAAGGTTAGCACTCTGTTAGAGGTAGTGTATTGCCAAATATGCATCAACAAGATTGCCAAAATAGGTAGTTGGACAAAATAGGCGTTTGTCAAGATCGACATATAAACATGCTTAGGTAACTAACAGGCCAAAGATGGCAGAGTTTCACCTCTATTACATTATCAGTGGTAGTAAACAAAAAGAGGGTGAACTAAATTCATCAGGAGTATAACTACCTTTAAAAAATCACTTCTGTCAGGCAGCTAACATGCTAACATAATGTTAACTTTATATTTACGTTATGTTAGCCTTTAAATGTGCTTTATTTAAGTTTTTGCTATCACTATATAAGCAAGGTTAGCATTAACACCTGTTCAGTAGAGGACCAGAAGAAATGCTGCAGGTTCAGCGTCATAATTCTTTCTTGTGTTAGCCAAGAGCAGTTCAGAGGGGTGGAAAGCAACACAATTGTACACTGTTGTTTTGCTTCTATTTCTATAATTGTTTTCTTCTACTTAAGTTAGCAATATCAAAATCTCACGATACGGTAATACCTCGGTAACAGGTCCACAATACAATATTTATTGCAATATTTTTTAAAAAGGCAAATGAAGACTTGGGGGGAAAAAATCTGTTTATTGAACAAGGCATTCATTTTAGAGTGCAAACAGTCAGTTGGATAATAAATTGCAAAAACAGTCAGTTGCACTAACATGACAATAGCGTTACATCCCTACCACTTTGCAAATATAACTGTAGCGTCTGCTCTGCCCTCAGTCGAACATGAGAGGATGAAGAAGTAGCCATGCCCAGAGGGCGTAATCTAACATCTTGTCTTGTAAACAAAACATTAGTTGAAGCTCTTGGCAAGTGATCTATGTAGCGATTGCAAAACCTTACATATAACACAATTTATCAGTGAGTAAATTAACTTCCCAACTAATGGACTTCTGGACTTTGTTATTGTGTTTATCCTCCACTATACCTATGTTGACATTGACTACACATACGTTTTTTGTTTTTGTCAGCTCCACAGTTCCAAAATGGGTGCATCATGCAGTTGAACCTGTTGTGATGGCCTTGGAAAAGTATGTCCCTCAGCCTTATGCGGGAGAGATCCGCGGCATGGCCTCACAAATCAGAGGAAGCCTTTCAGATGTCATCATTCTCAACTTCGCCTATGAAATATCTGCGTATGTATTAAACCCTACTTATGCATTGATAGTTGAAACACAAGTACTGTGCAGAGGCACAGAATGTCAAACACGTATGCAGGATTAAGTGAAAGGCCACTCATGCATGCAAACAACCTCTATGCATTCCTAGATTTTGCACTAGCATCGTAGCTCAGGACAAAAATGGCCATGTGTACCACGGCAGGAATCTTGATTATCCACATCCTGTTCTGAGGAATCTGACTGTCAACATAATTTTCCTCAAAAATGGAGAGGTATGGTATATTTTCCAAACATTAAAAAACTCAATAGCAGGCAAATGTACCTCCTCAAACTATACCTAGAAAAATAGCTAAGAAATACTTATGCAGAATCACATATCAGTCTATAAAGTTTAGCATGTGCACAATGTTCTTACAATATGACTGTTTTTTTCACAAATCCCCATTCAGGTAGCGTACAGTGGAACATCTTTTGCTGGCTATGTTGGACTGTGGACAGGACAGAGTCCCAACAAGTTTACCGTCTCTGGTGACCAGCGTGGTAAGACTGGACTCTCAGTAGCCATGGCTATAATAGTAACATTTTGTTGTAGTTTTCTTCTTTTTTTTTTTATTTACATGTTTGTTTATGATCATCAGGCGAGGAACACTGGTGGGACTGGTGGAAGAATGTGGTGTCAGCTGTCCTCTTTCGGAGATCCCCAGTCAGCTGGCTGGTGAGGGAGGTGAGTATGTTATGTAAAATAGTATAATGAGGGCCCTTACTGTTTAAGGAAATTAAACTAATCATGTGTAACCTATGCAGACACTGGAGGAAGCGCAAGACTTTCAGGACGCAGTGATCCGTCTTTCTAAAATCCCCATTATCACTGGGGTCTATTACATTGTGGGTGGTGTGCGAGCAGGGGAAGGAGCTGTCATCACCAGAGACCGACCGGGTCCCGCTGATATCTGGCCACTGGATCCTGTGAATGGAGGGTAGGCAAAATGAAGGACCTGAGTAGAATCTGGTATTTGAAAGTGTGTGTTGAGCATGATTACACACCTGGATCCAAACAGAAAACTGCATGTTACTGTTTTAGATGGTACAGAGTGGAGACAAACTTTGACCACTGGCTTCCTCCCCCATCCTGGGATCATCGAAGGTGAGTCATCTCATATGATGAATGCATCCAAAATATTCTCGTTATTCCCATTAATTACACTGTTGTTGTATGTTCATTTCTTAGAGAAGTAGCCAACAAAGCGCTAAATGCTACTGGCCAAGATAACATAAACATGGATACGCTTTATCAGGCAAGTGTAGACCAAAGTACACGGCAGATATTGGCAGAAATGCTGCAGTGAACATTTTAAAAGTCAGAGACAATGTATGGATTTTTAACTGGAGTGTTGTCCACCAGGTTTTGTCACTGATTCCAGTGTGCAATGGGTAAGTTATTTGTATACTATTCTCTCATTTGTTGCTTAAGGTATCGCATGACTGTTCATGTTGCTGAGATGGGGCAGTTGTGTGCATAGCAGTTTCAGTTCCCCTTTGCCCCCACCTCAGCAAGAATGTCAATAGGCCTTTGTTTGACACCTTACTCCAGCACTTAGCAAGTAGCATATAGGACAGCTATGGCTGAGTTTCAGTCAGGGTGTTTAAAATTGTGTGTATCCTACACAGTCTTTAAAAAACATTTACACAACTTGTTTTATTGAAGTTTGTGGATTGCCTCACATTTGATAGTATTTAATATCTCCTATCTTGCTATCTCCCAGAATTACTGTTTACACAACAACAATGAGTGCAGCAGCTCCTGAGAGGTACAATACACTTGTCAGGCCACAGGTAATTACATTATGTCTTAAATGTATTTGCTTGCACTCTCAATTTCTTTCCTAATCATTTTGTCTTAGAATAATAAGCAATGGAGTGGTGAGACGCCTCTGAAAATATGACTCTCTCCCTCATCCTTTCTAATCTCTTTGAAGGGCTGCCGGAGGACTGACTGAACAGACTGCAGCCAACAACGCACTGATTTTTGCTGCATTGCCCTTGTGTATCTGAACTTGTATCTGAACTGTATCTGAACACAACATGGTTAGATACAGATCAGAAATGTGATCATTTTGCAATTTATATGTCAAGCTTAATACAATTTTGGATACTGAAATGATTGTGATTGTCTGCAGTGAGCTGAGGACCAATTTTTGAGTGCATAAATGACACTGAGATTCAGCACCAGTCAAAATGTTTCCCAGATAAAATGGAGTAAACTGAGTCTGCTTCATCCCTTAAATTTATACACGTTTTGTGCCTTTGTGTCGGTGACAGCTGTGGCCGGAGGCATTATGTTTAAGGGTTGTCCATCCTTCATCTCTGTCCCATTCTTGTGAATGTGATATCTCAGTAATGCTATTAGGGAATTTCTTCATTTCTTCATTCGGTGCAAATGTTCACTAGACTTTGGTGGTCAACAGGCAAGCTCATGGTGGCTACAAAAAAATATGTTTTTGGCCGTAACTCATGGGCTAAGTAAGTGCAGCTGGACTGGCTGGCGGAGGCGTATGACCATGACTGCTTAAATATTAATAACCAAACCTCACCTCCAACAGTGTGACAAAAGCATAGGAAAGGTGACAGTATTTTTTTATTTTAATATGGTGTACTCATCTTATTATCATTGAGAGATCTGAGTACATTCAAATGCAATTTGTTTTTAGCAATGAGAATGTGGAGTTCAGAAAAGTAAAAAATATGTAAAAATAGTGAAAAAAAAAAAAAAAAAACTTACAAACATGATAGCTATGCTTTTAAATAACTGTAAAGACTGCATGAGGACATTATTTTTACTTTTTTTTTTTTTTTTTCACTATTTTTACATATTTTTTACTTTTCTGAACTCCACATTCTCATTGCTAAAAACAAATTGCATTTGAATGTACTCAGATCTCTCAATGATAATAAGATGAGTACACCATATTAAAATAAAAAAATACTGTCACCTTTCCTATGCTTTTGTCACACTGTTGGAGGTGAGGTTTGGTTATTAATATTTAAGCAGTCATGGTCATACGCCTCCGCCAGCCAGTCCAGCTGCACTTACTTAGCCCATGAGTTACGGCCAAAAACATATTTTTTTGTAGCCACCATGAGCTTGCCTGTTGACCACCAAAGTCTAGTGAACATTTGCACCGAATGAAGAAATGAAGAAATTCCCTAATAGCATTACTGAGATATCACATTCACAAGAATGGGACAGAGATGAAGGATGGACAACCCTTAAACATAATGCCTCCGGCCACAGCTGTCACCGACACAAAGGCACAAAACGTGTATAAATTTAAGGGATGAAGCAGACTCAGTTTACTCCATTTTATCTGGGAAACATTTTGACTGGTGCTGAATCTCAGTGTCATTTATGCACTCAAAAATTGGTCCTCAGCTCACTGCAGACAATCACAATCATTTCAGTATCCAAAATTGTATTAAGCTTGACATATAAATTGCAAAATGATCACATTTCTGATCTGTATCTAACCATGTTGTGTTCAGATACAGTTCAGATACAAGTTCAGATACACAAGGGCAATGCAGCAAAAATCAGTGCGTTGTTGGCTGCAGTCTGTTCAGTCAGTCCTCCGGCAGCCCTTCAAAGAGATTAGAAAGGATGAGGGAGAGAGTCATATTTTCAGAGGCGTCTCACCACTCCATTGCTTATTATTCTAAGACAAAATGATTAGGAAAGAAATTGAGAGTGCAAGCAAATACATTTAAGACATAATGTAATTACCTGTGGCCTGACAAGTGTATTGTACCTCTCAGGAGCTGCTGCACTCATTGTTGTTGTGTAAACAGTAATTCTGGGAGATAGCAAGATAGGAGATATTAAATACTATCAAATGTGAGGCAATCCACAAACTTCAATAAAACAAGTTGTGTAAATGTTTTTTAAAGACTGTGTAGGATACACACAATTTTAAACACCCTGACTGAAACTCAGCCATAGCTGTCCTATATGCTACTTGCTAAGTGCTGGAGTAAGGTGTCAAACAAAGGCCTATTGACATTCTTGCTGAGGTGGGGGCAAAGGGGAACTGAAACTGCTATGCACACAACTGCCCCATCTCAGCAACATGAACAGTCATGCGATACCTTAAGCAACAAATGAGAGAATAGTATACAAATAACTTACCCATTGCACACTGGAATCAGTGACAAAACCTGGTGGACAACACTCCAGTTAAAAATCCATACATTGTCTCTGACTTTTAAAATGTTCACTGCAGCATTTCTGCCAATATCTGCCGTGTACTTTGGTCTACACTTGCCTGATAAAGCGTATCCATGTTTATGTTATCTTGGCCAGTAGCATTTAGCGCTTTGTTGGCTACTTCTCTAAGAAATGAACATACAACAACAGTGTAATTAATGGGAATAACGAGAATATTTTGGATGCATTCATCATATGAGATGACTCACCTTCGATGATCCCAGGATGGGGGAGGAAGCCAGTGGTCAAAGTTTGTCTCCACTCTGTACCATCTAAAACAGTAACATGCAGTTTTCTGTTTGGATCCAGGTGTGTAATCATGCTCAACACACACTTTCAAATACCAGATTCTACTCAGGTCCTTCATTTTGCCTACCCTCCATTCACAGGATCCAGTGGCCAGATATCAGCGGGACCCGGTCGGTCTCTGGTGATGACAGCTCCTTCCCCTGCTCGCACACCACCCACAATGTAATAGACCCCAGTGATAATGGGGATTTTAGAAAGACGGATCACTGCGTCCTGAAAGTCTTGCGCTTCCTCCAGTGTCTGCATAGGTTACACATGATTAGTTTAATTTCCTTAAACAGTAAGGGCCCTCATTATACTATTTTACATAACATACTCACCTCCCTCACCAGCCAGCTGACTGGGGATCTCCGAAAGAGGACAGCTGACACCACATTCTTCCACCAGTCCCACCAGTGTTCCTCGCCTGATGATCATAAACAAACATGTAAATAAAAAAAAAAAGAAGAAAACTACAACAAAATGTTACTATTATAGCCATGGCTACTGAGAGTCCAGTCTTACCACGCTGGTCACCAGAGACGGTAAACTTGTTGGGACTCTGTCCTGTCCACAGTCCAACATAGCCAGCAAAAGATGTTCCACTGTACGCTACCTGAATGGGGATTTGTGAAAAAAACAGTCATATTGTAAGAACATTGTGCACATGCTAAACTTTATAGACTGATATGTGATTCTGCATAAGTATTTCTTAGCTATTTTTCTAGGTATAGTTTGAGGAGGTACATTTGCCTGCTATTGAGTTTTTTAATGTTTGGAAAATATACCATACCTCTCCATTTTTGAGGAAAATTATGTTGACAGTCAGATTCCTCAGAACAGGATGTGGATAATCAAGATTCCTGCCGTGGTACACATGGCCATTTTTGTCCTGAGCTACGATGCTAGTGCAAAATCTAGGAATGCATAGAGGTTGTTTGCATGCATGAGTGGCCTTTCACTTAATCCTGCATACGTGTTTGACATTCTGTGCCTCTGCACAGTACTTGTGTTTCAACTATCAATGCATAAGTAGGGTTTAATACATACGCAGATATTTCATAGGCGAAGTTGAGAATGATGACATCTGAAAGGCTTCCTCTGATTTGTGAGGCCATGCCGCGGATCTCTCCCGCATAAGGCTGAGGGACATACTTTTCCAAGGCCATCACAACAGGTTCAACTGCATGATGCACCCATTTTGGAACTGTGGAGCTGACAAAAACAAAAAACGTATGTGTAGTCAATGTCAACATAGGTATAGTGGAGGATAAACACAATAACAAAGTCCAGAAGTCCATTAGTTGGGAAGTTAATTTACTCACTGATAAATTGTGTTATATGTAAGGTTTTGCAATCGCTACATAGATCACTTGCCAAGAGCTTCAACTAATGTTTTGTTTACAAGACAAGATGTTAGATTACGCCCTCTGGGCATGGCTACTTCTTCATCCTCTCATGTTCGACTGAGGGCAGAGCAGACGCTACAGTTATATTTGCAAAGTGGTAGGGATGTAACGCTATTGTCATGTTAGTGCAACTGACTGTTTTTGCAATTTATTATCCAACTGACTGTTTGCACTCTAAAATGAATGCCTTGTTCAATAAACAGATTTTTTCCCCCCAAGTCTTCATTTGCCTTTTTAAAAAATATTGCAATAAATATTGTATTGTGGACCTGTTACCGAGGTATTACCGTATCGTGAGATTTTGATATTGCTAACTTAAGTAGAAGAAAACAATTATAGAAATAGAAGCAAAACAACAGTGTACAATTGTGTTGCTTTCCACCCCTCTGAACTGCTCTTGGCTAACACAAGAAAGAATTATGACGCTGAACCTGCAGCATTTCTTCTGGTCCTCTACTGAACAGGTGTTAATGCTAACCTTGCTTATATAGTGATAGCAAAAACTTAAATAAAGCACATTTAAAGGCTAACATAACGTAAATATAAAGTTAACATTATGTTAGCATGTTAGCTGCCTGACAGAAGTGATTTTTTAAAGGTAGTTATACTCCTGATGAATTTAGTTCACCCTCTTTTTGTTTACTACCACTGATAATGTAATAGAGGTGAAACTCTGCCATCTTTGGCCTGTTAGTTACCTAAGCATGTTTATATGTCGATCTTGACAAACGCCTATTTTGTCCAACTACCTATTTTGGCAATCTTGTTGATGCATATTTGGCAATACACTACCTCTAACAGAGTGCTAACCTTTGCACATCTGATAAATGTAGCATTACAGAGTAATAGAGCACTTCCTAGAGTTAAACACTTACATACAAACTTTTCATGTATAATGAACTAAGTAGTATGCAAACAAAAGAGCTTCTGGAAAACTTACTCAATGACCTCTGCGGCAGCTTTCTTAAGGTAGTCTACGTCAAACACTTTGAGCAGAGGCATCCATCGCACTTCTGGATCATCATCCAGGCTGATATTCACTGTTGGTGGGGCGAACTCTGCCTGGCACAACACCACCGGTACGAGTCCGAGCAGCAGAACCGCAGATCCCACCATCTTAGCCGGTCCAGCCCGTGACACCCACCGCCTGACGGCAATGACGGCGGAGTTCTTCTGTGATCCAGTTAGTTGCAGGCAAAGTACAAAAGCGAAGCTTCCGCTCCAAGATTTTCAGAATAAAAGCCGATCAGTACCCTGATCACTTCACAAACTTCTGGCTGTGCAGACCAATTCCTTTTAACTTCCTCTATACTGCTACTACTACCACCATTACTACTACTACTAAATTTCCTCATTGTGGGACTAATAAGGGATTATCTTATCTTATCTTATCTTACCAGCCCTACTAATGATAATGATAATAATACAACTTTGGAATAAGTATCCAGAGCATTTCCAAGGTGAAAGTAACAATTTCACATCATGAAAATACTATGAAAACAAACTATGAAAAAATCCTGCATTTAAAATTTTACTTAAAGTAGAACTACAGAGCCATTACCAGCACATCTACCAAAAGTATGAGAAGCAAAAGCACAGTATGCAGAGTAGCCCCATTTCCTGTTTGCATATGTATATGTATATAGTGTAAATAGCTGCTAAATAATGGTAGAAGTACAATAGTTCACTCTAAAATGTAGTGGAGTTGAAGTGTAGTGACATAACATGCAAATATTCAGAGTACAAGTAGCCTACCTCAAAACTGTACATGTGCAGTAGTTATTATTATTATTATTATTATTATTATTATTATTTTAAGTAGTGGCAGTACTTACTCAATATTGTATTTTTAGTGCTTCACTTGTGTAACTTATTTGTTAACAGAATGAGAATAGGGTGCAGACAAAAGACAAAAAAAAAAGCTGTTGGATCTGTGCCTGCCCTCCTAGAATGATACAGGAAGTCAGTTACTGGAATCACAGGAACTGAAAGTTGAAAGAGGAACTCTTTTGTTTGGTGTGGACTTGTTATCACATGTCACAGTTGTTGATGTCCTGCCCTCATGCAAAGATGGAGTCAAATCACGAGTGGGCTATCTTTGACACGGGCCATGAAATCTGTAGAGTGTAGAAAGCTCCCTCTCACCTCATCATGAAAATTTCTGGCATCACTTTGTATTTAGGCAGGCGTGCCCTCTTCTGGACAATACTGACATGTAATACACTTACACTGTTTGCTGTTTTGTGATTTATTCACTCCATTCAGTTATTAAAAAGAAAAGGCAAAATAACTGTCATTTAACATGAGTTTTTCATTTGTGTGCGATTTGACCAGTAAATGCATAAATACAAAATCAAATATAGACAATAATGTGGATTGTATTGTTTGTTGACCAACATGACGAACGTCCAGTTGGTTAGCCATCACCAGCTTGTCAGTCTGGATCTGGGAGTTCCGTTCAGGATCTTAGTTCAGTCATTCTCAACCACCTTAGGTGGTGTCTTCCATTCTGACCTTGGGACTTCCAGCAAATACTCAGCACATATATTTATGTACACTGTGCCAGCCACTTGGTTATGGCATTCCATGTACACTGTTCCTGCCTGAATCTTACACCCTGGTGTTATGTGCTGAGTTGTCTCAGGGGCAGCTTTGCACAGCCTGCACCTGGGGTCTTGTCTGGTGTAGTAGACCCCAGCCTCTATTGGTCTTGTACTAAGTGTTGCCTGTTCTTGTGCTGCCATGATTAATGCTTCTGTACTGTCTTTCAGTCCAGGCTTTTCCAGCCACTTGTAGAATTTCTTGATATCAGCCATTTCTTCTATCCATCCGTGATACATGCAGTGCAGGGGATTGCCCCTCCATGATGGTTCATGGTATTAATAATAACACTAGAAGTAACTACAACTAATAAACTAGAAATAGGACAAATAAAACTTGGGCAAATGACCTTCATTCCCTGAGTGTTGCCGTGAACATTGCCTGCTGTGAACCTGTGCCACCCAACCCACTGCGGAAACCACCAGCAGTTTGAATAAAATGCAGCTGAACCAGTTATAGAGCCAGTTAGTGACAAATATCTGCAGGCTGTTTAGAGTTGGTGTTATTGAAGGTCAAAATGAAAAGTTTCTATGCACAGTAAGCACCTCAGAAATAGAATGTCATAAGCTCCTCTTCATGATGCTTTATGTTAATGAAATGCACAGATCATTGAGAGTGCTGTGATCCTTGAGGGCTTTAGTATCCAGCTATTGCTCCTCATGAAGACACACACACACACACACACACACACAACTGAAAGTCTCATGTAACATGAGGCTGCAGCTGATCATTCTGTGTTTGATGACTGGAAAATGTGAATAGTTTGGAATAAAAAGTAGATCCCAAAAATGTTATTTTTTTGGGAGGCTGCAACATGACTTGTAAGTCCTTAAAACAAATGCATGAATGTGTGCTGTAATCATTCATGAACTTGAACAGCTCATTTTGTGCAATACAATGTTTAAAAGTAAGTCCTTACAAATAACTATTCACAGCTTTGGAAATTGTTACATTAGATACTTTTAGGCATGATTATTTTGTCTTTCTCAAATCAATAAATCCAGGAAGAAAAGCTGTTGTTTGCACACGCTGTTTGTTAGGAATGAAGTCTGATATTGAACTTGTTTTGAGGTATTGACAGGAGCCCCTGCATCAGGTTTTTCTGAAATATTCTTGTCCTTAGCTAATCCTCAATGTTTCTGAATGAATGGATGTTTTTCAGCCTTCCCCTTAACGTCATCTCTTTCTTTGATGAATGCTCAATAAGTATTTTGAGCCCTATAGGAAATCAGCCTTTCAGCCATGATAATTCTCCCCACTGCCTCACGCACAGTGCAGACACTGTTCTCAGCAACAGTCACCATGGAGGCTATGTCTATGCACATAAGTTCCACAGTAATCACAGCTGTTATGCCCTTTGTGACACCCAGATTCAAAGTTAGATGTTTATTGGGCAGTTTCTCAATAACAAGGTCGTGCTTTTATATATTCTATCTCTTATCTGTGGTTGGCACTTTCTTGGAAGCCAGTCTTTCAATTCCTCTTTTACACTGGTATCACTGTTTTCTGCAAGAGCCATTAGGGTTGCCACTTTAGCACAGAGGCTCCAGCAAGGCCACATCCTGTCAGTTGGTAGAAGATACAGTCAGATAAGATTGTGAACTGATCATGTCAGAAGTCATTGTGCTCATGTTGGATTTAACCAGTTTTTGGTGACCTGTGGGCATTAGAAACAAGCTGTAAACATTGCATTGGTATGTTTTTACAGCATAATGTTTATAGATCTGTCAACTTGTTAAATAATGGCTTATTTATACATCTAGCAAATATATACTATCAGTTCAGAGTCTCTGTCCAATAATCACTCTTCTTTTAGCTCTGGCCAGGTTCGACATAGAGCTGCTAAATGTTCACCAGCAAACTGCTAACTTTGTCTGTTTGGTGTGTGGTGTTTCAATTCTCCATTCTCCATTCTCCAATCCTACAGTGGCTTCAACACTTCATTGGCTAATTATGGATCCTTCATTTGTACTTTGCTTATAAGACTGTAAATGCAATGCCTGCCACCTGGGCTTTTATTATTATATCTTGACAAAAAGCACCTATGCACTGTACTATTTATATGTGTTTGCCAATATATTTCTAACCTGCTATTATTCATACTGTCCCAAAACTCTATTAAACTCTATTAAACATGCTGGGCAATGACTAAAAACACAGTGAAAAAGCATGATATTACTGATGAGAGGTTTCGCATTGATGTCATCAACAAGATTGTCAGTGACATCCTCTCAGTTATGGTCCCTGAAGGCAACATCATATCAGTTGTTGTCTTATTTACCAGTTTCTCATTGGTGTGAAAATGGTAGCTAGTGCAGTGCAATGCCACAAGATGGAGCCAGTGCTGCATTTTCAAGCCCAGTGGGACTGTCAGCAGTCCTGTCAAAATAAAATCTCAAGATACCGTGTTAGAAATATTCCACTAATCAGCAAAATACTGTAGTGATTACAAGAAAAGAAAAACTGCTATTCCCACCTTTCTCAGGAGGGACTGTGGGTGGTAAGCAATGCATAACAGAGGACTTTTTATTCTCACTATTACTGCAACTACAGCAGTGTTACCACCCAGGAAACAGAGCCCAAACAAGCAGCAGAGAGTTGGAGGAGACTGATCGCTCATATCATTAAATATGAAAGTAAATCAGAGACTTGCCTCCACAACCTCAAGTACCATTTCCATCCAATGTTGTGTTCTCAGACACGTTTTCTGCTCATATTGTTACAGTTACTGTAATGTATAGGAGAGAAAATACCAAACCACAAAAGTATATTTCTACATCTAAAAAATAATATTGTGGATTATAGGCTCTGTTTTCATCAGTGTATCTTATTTTCATGACAGCATTTAGTAAACAAAATCATGTTTGTGATTACCCCAGTTGTGATGAGCTAAAGGTGGCACTGATAAAAGATAGTAAAATTAATTTATAATTTGAGCATTGAGCAATTTTTACTACACATAGCTCCTTGGAAATGCTTTAGAATTTGACATGTTTACAGCCTGTAATGTAAGACATGCTATTGATTTACAGAGGCTCTGCTGCTTTATGGGTTATGTAAGTGTTATGTAAGTATGTGTTGTTATGAGGAACTGTCAGGTTGGCTGGCTACAACACGTTTAAGCCATCAGGCAGTGAAACACAAATTCCACGGGGGGAAAAGCTTTATTAATATTTTAATATATATCAATAATACTTTATATACAAAATATGTACAACAAACAACGTTGTGTTACATTTCAAAATAAAAATCCCATGTACCTCTTTCTATACAAAACTATTATTTTTGTTTGAACTTTACATTCACTCTCTTTGCCACAGACACAACATTTAAAGCAAATACATTTAAACACCTGCCATCGTTGTGTCCGCGTTAAACGAGTAAAGGCAACAGCATGAGCTAAGATCTTGGTCTTAACTTGACCGGGAATTTGTGGGTAAGACGCAAATCTGGCTGAGCACGACGCTATGTACTGTACACGTTCTACCGGCATACAGCTAAAGACTACCTTGCCCGTCCTCTGGTAGCGATGCAAATACACTTCAGCGGGTCACTTATCAAAAATAGAGATGTATGAGTAGTATAAACAAAAATTATTACAAGACATTACTTCACAGGGTCTCCATCTAGATACAGAAAACAGTCATGACTCACAAATTAAATCGTAAAAGCACGTATGGCCACATCACTCCTCAACAGATATGAGTGACACACCTCGTACAGTGACAACGCCCTGAATTCTTTGAAAATCATGAACACTGAAGGGTGAAAGGAGCAATGTCTTCTGTGATGTGCCTGGTCAACACAGCCCAGACATTTGTCTTTTTGGTAACATTCTAGTCTAAAACAATGTTTTGTTGCAGTTACAGGAGCGACAAACACATCCTCCATTCACAGATCTACAGCAGGTAATAATAATTCAAGCAGCATCTACAAGGGGCTTTTGTTCAATCTTTACATTCATTACAGACTGGTGTGTGTGCAAAAAATAGGTCCAAATATATTTTTTTTTGTGGGGGAGGGGGGCGGTGGGGTGGGGAATCTGTGCCTTACATTCTGGGTTTACCTCTGACATTCAACAATGAGCGCGGAGAGGGCGAACCTTGCTTTAAAAAAAACACACAAAAAAAAAAACACTTTTGCCATCTCTTGAGCACTCATTGCCTTTAACCTGACCATCTTCACAGTGTTTCAGAGCCATGCAACAGGTAAATATATGAGCCTTCGCATGGGCATTGCAGGCTCCACTTAAAAGTCCCGTTTCAATCTGTGAGAGGCTGATGATATACGGTGCTGACCATTTGGGGCTCTTTGCTGGGGTCAGTGTTTTGATGGGCCAAACAATGGCTGTGGTTTGAAGGGACACCAGTGCGTTTGTTTAAAGTCTTTTCAGTGGGCCAACCGTTTAACCCCGTCCAACATTCGTAGGGAAAGGTTCCAACAGAAAAACATCGGTTTAGTCTTTGGTTTCCAAGTTCAAAGGGGGGACCTGCTTTAAAGCTTTGTGAAGAGCAGGGGAGTCCATGGTGATATGGTGGGGGACTGGAGACCCTGCCCTTGGGGACATCACCAGGGATGAGGGAAGTGTCTCTGGGGGCAAGCCCACTGTGGAGCCGCTCATGCCTGGGTACATAACTGGCATGCCCCCGGGGTACCAGCATTTCTCCAGCATGGGCAGATACGCTGCTGCTGCTGCAGCCGCCGGGGGTATGAGGTAGAAGGGGAGGCAAAATGGGGGCTGGTTGGGTGAGAAGCTCATATAGCTGCCAGGGCCTCCTGCCACATGACTGGAGAGAATCTCGTCCTCTGAGGAGTCAGACCTCGACTTCTTGGCCTGAGGCTCGTCACCTTCCTGCTTGATTGCGCCGGCCACGGGCTCAGGCGCTGCATGCTTGAGCCCCCCCTCCCTCGCGTGGCTTTCTGACCACTGGGCTTTGGGATCACGTTTGTCGTGTTCTCCCCCGTACCCGCTGTCAGTGTCTGTGTCACTGCCACTTTGCTCTCCTGTCCCGTGGGGGTAAGTCCTTTGAATAACAGGAACACAGTTCTTAGCGGGGCCCTCAGAGGCCCTTGGGGGCTGTCCAGCGGGTTTCTTGAGTTTCTCTGAAGCTTGAGGGATGGACTCTTCTGGGTGTAGGCTGCTCCGATGCTGCAGGACCTCAGCTGCTACTTTTGGATGTGGCTAATGACGTGGGAAGGGCTCAGGTCCCTGCTGCTTTCTTGGCCTGCCAGATAGTGGAGGACCTCTTTTGCACACAAGTGAAAGCCAGAGCGGAACATCTCCTCGCTGCTCTCGGCACTGTCACCTCCATGATCACCTGGTAGTTTAAAAACACAAGGTTATAAATCAGTTTTACTGCACTAAGTCCTGAAAACAGCACCAGACCGCGGAGGGCCCAGTCTGTTGATGCCTGATGTAAAACATCTGTTTGTATTATTTCATGTCTGCACCACATCACGGCAACAAACTTACTAATTTGCAGGTCCTTCTGTAGTGCCATAATTTTCTGCTGCTGTTGCTCCAGGAGAGCGCTAAGGGCTTTCACATGCTTGAGAGTGAGTTCCAGCACCACAGCTTTCTCCAAATGACCCAGCGTCTAAAACAGGAAGACCTTCGATAAGCATGTTGATCTTTCTTATGTAACACATTCTGCAGCTGAACAGAGGACAAGCCGCGTACACCCGGGAAGTCATGCAATCCACGTACGCACACAAAATGTTCAACAATGAATTTAAATTTAAAATATTGCTATGATTTAAACAATAAAATTACAATATCATATATATATATATATATAGATATCGATATATATAGATATAAATAAAAATATCAGTTTTGTTAATCTGTTCTTAAAATCCAAAACTGAATCCAAAGTGTGGAAGCAAACTGCAAAACCATGTGCCGTGTTGGATTCCCTGGCCGTTCACAGACATGCCATATGTAGAAGATAATACTCACTGTAAGCTTGAGATGTTCTGGCAACAAATCCTTCAGCTGGGCAATGCATTCGTTGATTCGGTCACGTCTTTTCTTTTCAATCAGTCGGTGTGGCAACTTGTATGTCTCCTGTATGGAGAGGGGTTGACATGTTGTCAGTGAAATCCAGGTTGCTCAGTTTAAAACTGATAAATGCAGGAACATGATGCATTTTAACTTTCATTTACCTTGCTTTCATCCCCACGCTTCATGCCCCTTCTGGGTTTGTACACATAAATGGGAAAATCCATTCTTTGGAGAGAAGACAAAATTGGTTAGTGTTAAGTTTAGTAAGGGTTCAGTACAAAGTGCTTTATATGGTAGAATAGAACAGAGCAGAAAAGAATAGATTATAACAAAGTAGAAATATATTCCTTTTACCCTGGCATGTCAGCTATATCCAGTGATGGGTGTTTTGGTACACAGGGAGGTGGTTGCGCACTGGTAATCCTCTCCATGTCGTTTAACTGCAAAACCCAATAAATGACTTCAAAATGCCTTCAAAACGTTCCAAATGTTTCTCTGCAATCGCGCTTCAAAACGAGAAAAAATCACATAAAAATAGAAAAAATAAATAAATCAAAAAGTATCTCCTGTTATCCAGTGTGTGTGTGTGCGTTCCCGCTGTGAGCTGGAGTTGGGCACGGCGCAGTGTTGTCACCCTGAGGTCCGGACTCGGTAGTATGTCTAGGGAGGCTCCACGCCCGGCTGAATGTGTGAGAGCTGGGTGGGTTTTTGACTACGTGTTAAATAAACCCTGTGACTGCAGGCACGTCTCTCGGCAAGAGACACAGACTCGACTCCGTCACATGAGCCTCACGTGTTGGACGGCGCTTTCAACTCCTCACCCTCCCCGCGCCGCGCGCGCGCGCGCTCACACGCTCACTCACGCACACTCGCACACACACACACACACACACACACACACACACACACACCTCCTCCCCCTTCCCTGCTGCTCGAGTACAACCCATTTCTGTAGTACTGCTGAGGGCCGAGTCCCGTGTACCACCATGCTCCGGCTCTCGGGGCAGAGACGTGTTGCAGAGCCGAGCGTGTTTACAAGAGAGAAAGTAGAGCAACAGTTCTCTCGTTATCAGTTACAAAACTGCAAATATTGCAGACTTTATGTCACACTGTAACTATAATGACTGAAAACACGACAATAACAAAAAATATTTTTATTTTATATATGTATTATAATATTGTTTAGTAGCCTGTATCAGTCATTAGCTAAAGGTATAGTAAAGGGAAATGCAGTGATTTTACACGAGATTCGAAAAAGTGGTAAAAGGTGAGAATAAAGTCAGACCTGTACCACAGACGTATGGGAATATTCGAACACACTGTAGCTAGAGGTCGTTTTATTAAGTTAATAACAGAACAACCAATAATAATAATAATAATAATAATAATTTATATAGACATACGGATACACACGTGCATGTGTGTGAGTGTGTATGTATACCAGTAACTGGAATATAGCTAGCCTAGCTATTACTATACCACTATACTTCACTACCTATATCTATATATCTATATCTATATCTATATGTGTGTGTGTGTGTGTGTGTTTTTGTGAAGTTTAATGAAGGCCTTTATAAATACTGTATGTGTATGAAGAGATTTCACTGTCTACATATGAAATAAATCATAATGTAATAATAAAAACAACACGTCGAACAAAAAAAAAAAATGTTCGACTAACTTCAGTGTTTTATAGGCACCATTTCTACTTTCCCCGCTCAGTCGCTTGGCATGTGTCTCGCGCTCGGTATGGACACGGTGTAATTTCATACTGTACCCATTTGCTGTGTGGCACGTGCACCTGCGGCGGGATGACACTGTTGCTGTAGCGGCGCGTTTTGTTTTGTTTTTATACCGGCTGCTGTACTGATACCGTTAAACCTGCCTGTACCCAGCAGAATGTCACGTTGAGCTCCGCATGGCTGGGAGAGAGCCGAGGAGCAGATCCCTGCCGGTGACGTCACGCGCAGACAACCGAGAGTGCCCGACTGGCCGGTCGGTTCCACCCGCCGACGTCCCGAAGCAGCCAGAGACTATAGATAGCAACAGCTACATAACAACGCAGCGCCTGGCCGGAAACGAGTGAGCGGGAAAGGGGTCTCTGTCAACACTTGTTGTAAATACTGATAAGACCGTGAAGAAAATGAAACTCTTGTCTCTGACACATTTTTCTTCTATTGTTCTGTCTATGTGGGGAGAAGTGATAGGAAAAAAGAATCAAAGTGAGTGTGTCTTGCTCTTCCCACGGTTTTATCGTTTAAGAAGGGTACTATTAGAAGTTTTTCTTTCTTTCTTACAGTGGTAGAAAAATAAGTGTATAAATAAAAGTAAATGTAAAAATTAATCAAAAAAAAAAAAGAAAAAGAAAAAAAAGAGTACCATAAGTAGCTTATAAAAATACAAATGTTATATATAAGCCATATAGCTGTAGGCCTACTATATTGCTGTTGTAGCTAGTTGAGATTGTGTAACATGTAGCTTTGCACAACTATTTTCAAATCTACACCAAAGTTACAAATGGAGGCAACATAAGGGATGAGAATGAAAAAACAACAACAAACAAACAAACAAAAACTAAAAAGGAGTCTTAAATCTGAGAATGGATCTAAATAGGGACTGTCATTTACAAGGCATATCCTTTAACAGACACATAGTATGAGACTGAAAGGCAGATCAGCAATCAGCTCATCTGAAGAATAGCTGATAAGTACTTGGCCTGCAGAGAACCTTTCAGGAAAGCCCCTATTTAATGAGGATATGAAATTTTAAACCCACCCAATTACACACATTCCACTTGTAGTTTACTGCAGACCCGATGGTTTCAGACATGCATGTTTCCAGTTGACAGAGATCATTTCTCTGAAAGCCGTCAAGATTAATTCAGGACATGGCCTAGTTTAATTTCTGAACTGGAAAACATTGGCTAAAATTTGTGTGCATGGCTCATGTGGAATATATTGTCAGTAGCAGTTACGTATAACTGTGACTGAAACATCGCTTACAATGGGCCTTTTTTTGTGTGTATGTAATGTGATCAAATCTGTACATATTTTCATATTTCATATCAGTGATATTTACATGCATGCTGATTACTTTTACTGGCTTATATAGCAACTGAAATGAAAGGGTACAACACCCGTATTAACAGAAATTAGTCATGTTAGACGCTCTGATCACTGAGTGTGAGACAGTGCACGAGGGCGTGTAAACACACTTTGAAACGAATAGAACACCTTTAAACAATAAAGCAAATTAATAGTTCACTTTCTATGGAGAAGCTCTTATAATAATAATCCTATGAGATCACCTCAACAATAAACAAACACACCACAGGAGTTAAAGGATAATTACATCAATTTTAATAAATAATTCTACTTTAATATACAAATTGACAGTGCTTAGATTTTTAATTAGTCTTAACATTCATTTTGAGTAACAGTTTTTTCTCCACCTCATTTTTCTATACAAAAGCAAAGTTAAGCAACAAACATTATGTACACACAGTCTTCAAAAAAAAAAAAAGAAAGAAAAAAAGAGAGAATCTAACTGTAGCATGAAAACCAACTAATACATTTTTAGTGAACAATGAGCGTAAAAGTTAGTGACTGCACAAGCAGCAAACGTATCAGACTTTAAATGGGGACAATAGGCACAAATGGAACATGTTCGCTGCAAAACATGAGAAATTATGCAAATGATATTTATTAAAGTAAAAGTTACACAACTCCTGAGCAAAGAGTAAAAGCATGGGTGACACTGAAATTATTCTGTATATTTGACAGACGCATCAAACATTCTAAATGTCTTTTAGAATCAAATTGAATAAAGCAAATTTATCATAAAATAAGTTAACGCTGAGATATGACACCACTGGATTTACACAGGTGAAAGAAAACTATCTGTATATATTGCTCTCACACAATATACTATCTCTATCGAGTGCCGTGACACTCAAGAAGTATGCACATTTTCAAGAAATAAAAGAAAAAAGTAAAATTGAGAAGGCCAGCTTATTAAATATATGCTCTATATTTGCGTAAGTAAAGACAACCAACAACTCCCTATTTTATCCAGTGACGATAAAGTACGAACAAAAATGTTGGCTCACGCTTTTTAGTAAGACATGATTGATGGAACTTAAATCCACACACCAATGAGGTTGCATATTTAAGTTAATATATTGCACAACATACAAAAATAAGACATTTAATACTGCTCATTATGCCAGAAATATAAATAGAAAACATGATGATAAAATAAACAATGAAAAACAAATGGGATTAACTCCTCCTGTCCAGTCAGCTCCATCGTGTTTCAAGTTCAACCAGTAAAGGCCATGTGTTGGGAAATCTAACTGATTTCTACATAGAAAACTTTTGGCACAATTTCCAACTAGACTGAACAGAATGAGGTGGGTGAATGTTACTGTTTGGAGTAACACGTGCGTGGGGTAGAGCTACACATTGTCTTATGACTACCTATGTTACAGTGTTTCCCTACCTTTATAAGTTAACACTCACACTCAGTACAGTACACGTGAAGTGCAGCCTCTGAAAGAGGACTGCACACTCCGTCCACACACACAGTCGATGCTGAACTGCTTCAGAGTCGTGTCAGTTGACCTTACGCAGGCTGCTGGGGGTTGACGTTCATGTGCTGAGGGTGTCCCAACAGGCCAATCCGCTGCTTCTGCTTCCTCTGTTCTGTCATCTGAGGACGACAGAGAAGACAGATCTTTAAAAATAATTCCACCTGTGCCTCTGCTGGCACGCGCATCTTCCTCCTCTGTACATGCTGGCACCTTCTCTGCTCTACAGTCTTCATTGATTCATTCTTTCACGCCACTTTACAGAAACTAACAAATGTTGCACAAACCCTGCACACTGCTGAACTGAAACGGATTCTTCTGAAATCCTGCCAGCCTTTGTCATCCACATTGCTGCGTCTTCTGACGAAAGCAGCAGAATACAAACTACTAATACTGAAACCAAGTCAAAAGAAATTTCAAGATCAAGCAAAGCACATGAGTCATAACACAGGTGTTAACCTTTATACCAACAGGAACAAGAATGGGTTTTCTGCTAAGAATTAACTTTAATTAACAGAAGGTAGTGATTTGCACCTCAGCACTGAAACACAACATTAAAAGTGAGAAGACAGAGTGGTCCTGTAATGAGTGTTCCTGGAGAAATAATTCTGCGTAGAGGGACGTGTTAGAGAAAAATATCATCATCAAGCACACTAAGTTGACAGTAAACTCAGTTAGTAGTAGAATGCTGGCTTGTTTTACACTACAATTTTCTAATTAAGCCAATATGATTTGGAATGACCCAACACAGAGAGGAGTTGTGGCACAACTTTCTTGATTTTGTCCTACTCTGAATGAAATTAGAAGTAGGGAATTTTAATTAATGAACTCTACACAATCCTGCTTTTTGAATAGTTTCTTTATAAAAACAAGTCAAAGCATGCTGAATCTGGACTGAAATGTGATGCGGTGCCCTTCACAGCTTTCAGAAACGCAATAATCATTTCCCCCTGTCTGGGTCAAAATGTCTCGGTAACATTCACTTCCTCACAGATAGTTCTCATTTCAAGGGTAAAGCCATTTTTACAATTCTGTTTACTAGAAACAGTGGACTGCAGCAATTGTGCAATTTTAGTGCATAAGACTGTTGATATACGCAATATCATTGGAATGTATTCTTACACAACTTAGCACTTAAATCTGTGAGTTTAATCACTGCTTTAAAATCATTCACTTACTGAGTAACTATCTCACTAGCCAGTCTAATCAAAAGTAATGATTTTATAATTCTGTGCTTTTCTAAATACTGAAGGCAGCTTTGTCCAGTAAACAAAGAAATCAATGAACAGATAACAAATAAAAACTCAAATCTTAGCAAAAAGGTCAATAATGACTTCCACAGAAATCAAAGATAGGTTGTTGCTCAATGATGAAAATAAATCAGGCTGACAGCCTCATGAGCTGTGTTGTGAACTATGACTCATCACCTTTTGCATTTAGTAAGCTCCGCATCTAAAGGGCAACGAGCAGCAAACAAACAAACCTCGAGCAACGTCTGCTGTCCACATCTATCGAAAAACGTCTCTCACTCTTCATGTTTTCCCCACGATGAAGTCAGAGTCTTCAAAGTCTTTTGTCTCTGTCACTGTTTCACCAACTAACCTGTTCTTTGAGCTCTGTCAGCTGGCCCGAGAGGTTCGACACCAATTTCATGGTGGACTCCAGTTTCTCCTGCAGGTTTCTGATCTCGTTCTGTTCTCCATCTGCATCGCTGCTGACCAAGGACATGGCCCGCATCCGTGGGAACCAGTCCAAGTTGTGCTCCTGGAAAAAAGAAATCTGGATGGTTAGGGGCAGTATATCAAACCATAATTAGACTAGATTTATAACATCCATTATCGAACTTTCTGTTCAACACAGTGAATATTTTTTGTTTTAAATTCCCCTAAAATAAACTAGTCTCATTTTTATTTTTAAGCGCAGCTGAAAGTGCTTCACACATTAAGACACAAGCAACATCAAGTATGACCAACTAGCCAAGCCCCATTTGATTTGTCTTTTTCATAATAGGCCCTGTTTCGTCTCTTTGGTTGTGTGCAGTGATTTGAAGCTTATTCTAAAAGCGGAATCAAACTAATCATGAGGGACTTTCCATATTAGAATCACATGGGATATGAGGGCATTCTTGAAATCACTTGTAACAGGCAGTTCACTTATTGGTGATATGTTTCCGTCACATTTAGCCTTACTGTGTAAACGACAGAAGAGGCAAACTTACAGAACTAAGGTGGAGAAACGAACTTCCTTGTTTGATTATACACACATCGCTCTTGAACGCTCCTGCGAACCGCATACAGTGACTCACAGAAGCAGTGGAGCAGAGGGTTAGAATTTAGAATACCCTTTTGAAATATTGGCACTGATTTCTCCTGAGAAGATGTTGTAGAATAACTCTAACTACTGGCACACTGGTGTCAGCAACACTCAAGAAACATTAAAGTTTATTGTGTAGATTTTGTCAGTTCTTTCATATTTCTGAAGCAACCAATTGTTGTCAAGTGGGAATCAAAGGAGCCATTAACCCCCAATGAAAGCTCTAAATGCCAAAGTGAAAAGGTTTTGAGAGTAGATTCTTTGAAAGGTATGAACCTGTTATATGACAGAGGTGTTGGAAGTTTGACAACTGTGGGCAAGAATGTTTTAATGTGGCTGATGGTGTAAACTGATGAGCCAGCAACATCAATTAAGTGTGAGGTTCAAACAAGTATCACTACAAGTTGAAATTTTTATGTATGTCTCATAAAATAATGAAGTGAAAACAAACCTATTAAAGAACCGTATGGATCCAGTCCATACGATTTTCATAAAATCATATGCATGTTTTTGATACTATATAAGGTTGACATTTTGTCAGCAATGGCCATTTAATACATTAACATGATGTAATTACATCTCCATGTAGGAGTTTCCATTGGTAGTGGCAGAGTACACCATTCTTGTGCTGGATTCTGTGTGTGTTGCTGCATGTAATACATCATTACATCCTCACTGTTTACTGTTCAATCGTCTCATGCTGTATCAAAGCTGTTATAAGCTATAAGTATTCTACCACAAAACACTGGGTGGCTTTTATTGTGATGCAGTCACAAGAAATGCAATGTATCTGTCAGAGTTTAGCACTATTGTTTATCTCTCTCTACAAAACAACAATCATTTGTCAGTGGATCAATTTGAATTTTTTCAGGGAGTAAAAGAACAAGACTGAGCACCACTCAGTGAGGTGTTAAATGAAGAGCTGCAAGCAACAGATGACCTCACCAAGGTAACCGAATTGACAGTGCCCTGCTGTGTGGAAAATGCGGCATGAAATCAAGTTGTAGCAGCAGTTATTATTCTTGACTGACTTCTTCATTTTGGGTTTGTTTGGTTGCACTATAAATACAGGTGTTGCTCAGCTGATATATGTGTGACAAAGTAGCTGGTCAACTAGTGTTTGTTGCCCTCAGTATTCTGGGACTCGTAGTATCAAACCTCATTTGCTGCTGCCACCAGTAACCACGTGTTTAATTAACCAGGACTGAAATCATCAGGATTATAACTTCAAGGAAAAGGAATAGCATTTTAAAAATATACTGGAAAACAAAAGTAGTATTGATTAAGAAAAATGATATAAGTTTGTGTTATGGGTATGTATGATATGGAAAAACATACTTTTGTGACCTTATTGCAATTGAGGTCTATAGATAAGGAGGACTATTGTGTTCAAACATGACTGAGGGCCACTCTGAAGGCTGCATTCTTTCATGCTTCTATCTCCTCCGGCACTTGACCAAGACATGCCATTGTTATTGTGTGCTGTCTGAGACTGCTCCCAAATAAGCAAATAAGTCATGTGAACACACTGATGTTTAATTCACCACAACATAAACACACATCCCACATACCCATGTCACTGTCATGTGAACTCAGTCCATATAACCATCAGTGCTAATGCTGCATGAATGAAAAGGGAGGATGCTGCATAGCTACTGAGGTCACTGTCTAGAAACACTGCAATGCTGAAGAACTGAGCTGGAAAAGTCCCTAGGTTTCAGTGGTTGATTTGGAGACATATGGGCGAGTGAGGTGGCCGTCCGAACCACAAACCAGTCCTGGGTCAGACGGCAGCCTGAGGGGAATCACACACCACTAAGATAATGAGCAGCATACACTCATTCTGAAAGGACTGGAGGACTGTTGTGAGCAAGTTCCACTTCCTGAATGCAAAGAGACAGAAGCTGTGTTTACCTACTTCACCTGCTCCCTCCCCCAAAACACTAACTATATCTGAACACAGCTCCAGATCTACATACATAATTGTTTCAATAAGACATCTTTATATTTCTTGCAATATTTGTTATGAGTAAAACTAAGATATAATATGCAGTTCTATATCACGGTACTTTAATTTGCAGATCAAGGCTGTCAGAGGAGGATTAATTACGGATAAAATATTTTTGAGAACATTTTCTTGTCACCAGTATTTCCCCACACTCCGTTCTGCTCATATAGAGTCAAAAAAAAAAAAAAAAACATGACAGAGGTCATTTCCCCATTCGAGATCCTGCCTGCCAGCCAAAGGCACACGTGTGTTTGACGACTTTATCAGCAGCAGCCCTGCCCTCTTTCCATCCCGTGTTTACAAATGAAAGCACTTCCAGTAAACTGAGAAGTGCAGCCACGACTTAAGACTCTACATCACGCTGGTTCAATGGAAATGACGGAAGTACATTTTTCATTATTAAAACCGCACGCGCCATGACAGAGAAACAGGATGCTGTGTGGTTAAAACAGCAACAGAAAACGTCACAGTCATGCCACAAGCCACCTGACAAGCTGACAGCCCACTCAGTCTACAAATATGCAAATAAATGCCAAAAAATATCACACATCCAAACAGACACTGGCAGACATCACTTAAGCATTTTAAAAAATATGATCAGATAACTGTTTTGAATGTTTGTGGCTACGGGTGTTTCAAATTAGCTCATGGAGCAGGGGCGTCTTTCAGTATTGGGTGCAGTAAGAATTAGGGCAATGAGTGTGAGTGAAACATCATCTTTTTTACACCTTAGACGTGACATTTCACCCAGAGCCCTCCACCATTGACGTCAGTCCCAGTCATTGTCAGAGTAGTCTGACTTCTACACCCCCTTCTGTCCTGTTGCTTTCTTCCACGTTATTGCAGCATCAAATAAATCGAAACACAGTGGGAGAGAACCAGTACAGATTGAAGAATTTGGGCTCACAAGTCATCTTTTAAGTCGTGGTTTTATAATTAAAAACACTCTTCTACAAATTGTCTGGGTCAAACAACATGTAAATATGTATAAGTTCACTAGTAAGTCAAATACAACAAAACCAGCAGGGCTATATAACTACAGGATGTGACACAGTAAACTGTCATGTCAAAACTAATGGTCTATGTTGGTATGGTCTATTGACACAAACAGTATGGAGGAAGTTGGTTACAAATGCCACTGCTACATTGGATTAGATATGCATTAGAAATATGCGCCTTTGATAGACAGAAAGAGGTGTATTCATAGGTATATTCAATATTTTCATTAATACTTCTACTACTTATGATTTTCTCTGTTCTGGTATGACTGTTCTCATTTCATGTTTTCATTTTCATGGTATGAGGAAAACTAAGGAACATTCTGCAAAGTTTGTACACCTATTAAGATGTAAATTCAATTCTATACAAAATGTGCACAGAACTGCACAATTCTTGCTCTTTGTGTTTTTAAAAATTCAAAAAATAAATCACTGATGCATGTCACCTCTCACTATATCTGTCTGTATCTCCATCAAATAAAGGCAAAATGCCCAAAAAATAACTTCGTTAAAATAACAAAAAATATTGTTGAAAAAATATATTCCTTGCATTTACCATGACTCAACAAAAGGACAAAACATAATCTCCATAAATAAAGTAACAAATACGCTAGAGGAACACTGCAATCTTTGTCGACAACACAACATGGAGACCCCCGCATCAAACACTTGCATGTGAAGCAGAGTTAATGTTAAGGATGACTGGGTCAGCTGATGGGTCATCGGGGTCTTTCGCACCATGTGTGCCTTCTCTGCTCCGTCTGCCCCCTAAAACCTGCTGGTCAGAATGCACCCATGACAAACTAATTTTGGTTCAGCAGGGTGAAAGGTTAATGGGTCGAGAGGATAGGGATTAATCCCAAATCAGGTGGTTCCTCACAAGACTGAGTGTAGCAGATCAAGGCGAGAGGCAGTGAAGTGGGCTAAATGGCACCTAATGAGAAACTGTGTCAGAAACTGACAGCAGCTCAAGTACGTCAGGGACGCAACCACTTCAGAAGAAGGGGCTTTCCTTTGGCAGTTAAAAATGCTTTCTAATTGCTCACAGGCTATAAGTATGATGCAACAATCAAAACAATCTTATTTTTTTCTTTTCTTTTTTCTTTAATGACAAATGTCCACAGAGATCATCATGTTAAATCAATTGTTACATACACTTAAGAGCTGGATCAAACCGTGCGTGTGTATGACATGTTGCTCTTGTTTTGTATTTGTAACGGCAAACCCAAACACTTACTAGTTGACATTTCAACATTTAGATGATAATATAATCGTGCATTACTGTTTGTTTGTTTTTTTCCAGTTTCCAGTTTCCAGTGCGCTGTCTGAAGCAATGTTTTGTTATTCAACATGTAAAAAAACCTATAAATAAATAAATATATAAATAAGTACACTATAGGTAAAAAAAAAAAAAAAAGAAAACCATTTTTCTTTATCCATTTAGTGGAATGTCTTAGTGTACTCTGAAATTAAATCAGAAGAACAAATAAATAGCAATTTTGTTTTTAAAGTAATTATGGAATCTTACATCCTAAATTTAAACTCAATTCAGCAACTGAACACACTTGGGATATTCTTACTACAATGGGAATGAAATATTGCTCAGCCAGTTCGTCCTAACATGGTAACAGAAGTTGTCACAATTATGCTGCACTTGTAAGGTGCTTTGCTTTCACATCCTGTCCAGTTCATCCCAAAACAGCCACATGGGGTATAAGTCATGAGACTGTGCTGGTCTTCCATCATGCCACCGTCTTGCTCTTTTCCTTTAATGTTTTGGGTCATGATCTTGCTGTAGGATGAACCTCTGACCAACCAGTCTGTCTTCCTTTGTTACTTGCCCTTTTCTCACCATTCTGATAGCAATATACAGGACTACTTCCTATAGCACAGTATTGTCCTAATAATGCATCAGAGGGTGTAGTAACACAGCTTGTTCCAACACTGCCTTTGTACAGACAGAAGGTTTGTAAGTTATCAACAAAAGCTGGGACAGCTGTAGGAATTGTTTGCAGAAACTTTCAAGGCTTCATGAAAGCCTCAGGAAAGATAGAAGTTAATCAATTTCTTAATCCCTGAAAAAGGCCTGTTTTCTGTGATATATGATTACATGATTCAGTTTTTGGTGATTTAAACTTTATACCGTTTAAGGTTACTCACTGGACCTGAACTGCACACAATTCTAAGGAAAACTGGAAAAGAGGGGTGGTAGATATTTACTTTTGACAGTTCAATAAGCTATTTTGGAATGCTTTTTTTTAAAGAAATACAGCCTCACACTGCAGGTCTGCCTAGGTGCCTATCATGAGGTGATATGCATGGCTGAGACCTGTGTGTGTTTGAGTGTGTGTGTGTGTGTGTGTTTAATGATTAAGGCATACGTCTCTAGAGATACATTTTATGCCAGTATCGACTGTTGAATGTTAATTCCCATTCCCAAAGCTGCTGACTGATGTGATAATACTTTGGAAGGATTCAAGGTCACAGAGGCAGGGATTACATAATGTAGTCATGGTACTATGGGGCAGATGAGGTAAAAGGAAAAAACAAAAACCAAAAAAAAAAAACCCAAAATGTTACAATGTTACTCACAGGTGCAGGTTAACCTCAGTAAAAACTACAACAGTAACCTGATATGGTTTTGAACTGTACTTCAGCATGTGTAATGTCTGAGAACACATGACTTGTTACTTGTACTGGCAAACAAGGTGGGGCGAACGGGACAGAGAATTTGTATAAATCAAATGTATTTATGAATTCCCTCTCTCAGGTCTCTAAGCACTGCAGTGTAGGACTGAAGGTTTGCTTGTATGTAGGACTTTTGAACAGTTACAAAGCAAAATGCATGTGCATGACAAGATACTTACCCTGATCATTTCAGCTACATAGCTCTCTGGTCCAGTGTACTCTGTCGAATCCTTCACCTTCACCAGAACGATGAAGAACAGGTAATGCCACATGTTGTGCTCGACTTTGATGTGTTCTTCAAAGGTAACTGTCTTATTGTCAAACTTGTCCCGCTCCAACCCTGAGAATGAAATGATTCAACCCAACACACACACACACACACACACACACATATGCAGTCATGCGCGCGCACGCACACACACACACACACACACACACACACACACACACATATACACACAACCACACATCAAATAAACATAGTGCTCTCATTTCTTTGGAAGAGTGAAGAAATACACTTTGTGTTGCAATGTGACGTAGTAGTTCTTGTGACCTAAATGAGGATGACTGAGTGACAGATAAAACAAGAGGAAATTGGGTAACAAGAGCTACTACGTCACATTGCAACACAAAGTGTATTTCTTCACTCTTCCAAAGAAATGAGAGCACTATGTTTATTTGATGTGTGGTTGTGTGTATATGTGTGTGTGTGTGTGTGTGTGTGTGTGTGTGTGTGTGCGTGCGCGCGCATGACTGCATATGTGTGTGTGTGTGTGTGTGTGTGTGTTGGGTTGAATCATTTCATTCTCAGGGTTGGAGCGGGACAAGTTTGACAATAAGACAGTTACCTTTGAAGAACACATCAAAGTCGAGCACAACATGTGGCATTACCTGTTCTTCATCGTTCTGGTGAAGGTGAAGGATTCGACAGAGTACACTGGACCAGAGAGCTATGTAGCTGAAATGATCAGGGTAAGTATCTTGTCATGCACATGCATTTTGCTTTGTAACTGTTCAAAAGTCCTACATACAAGCAAACCTTCAGTCCTACACTGCAGTGCTTAGAGACCTGAGAGAGGGAATTCATAAATACATTTGATTTATACAAATTCTCTGTCCCGTTCGCCCCACCTTGTTTGCCAGTACAAGTAACAAGTCATGTGTTTCTCAGACATTACACATGCTGAAGTACAGTTCAAAACCATATCAGGTTACTGTTGTAGTTTTTACTGAGGTTAACCTGCACCTGTGAGTAACATTGTAACATTTTGGGTTTTTTTTTTTGGTTTTTGTTTTTTCCTTTTACCTCATCTGCCCCATAGTACCATGACTACATTATGTAATCCCTGCCTCTGTGACCTTGAATCCTTCCAAAGTATTATCACATCAGTCAGCTTTGGGAATGGGGAATTAACATTCAACAGTCGGCCACTGGCATAAAATGTGTTAATCCTCTGAGGCAGCCATGCCTTGCCTTAATCATTAAACACACACACACACACACAC
>BRZM01000349.1:11546-41171 GCA_033238685.1 Lates japonicus
CACAAAGTACTGACCACAAACAACTGTACTGTCACAAAGTACTGACCATAACCAAGTGTGATGTCACAAAGTACTGACAACCAACTGAGACATCACTACTTTTACTGACCACATACCATTGTGATGTCACAAAGTACTGATCACAAACAATTGTACTGTCACAAAGTACAATCTCGACGCTACCTGTAGAGGCTGTGACGCTACCTGTACCGTACGCCGTGATTCTGTGAGACCGACACTTACTCGCTGCTCCGCTTTCTCTCTTCACTTTCTGTCCTATAGTCTTTTGTTACACATTATCTGCTGCTGCTTTGTACTAATCTATCTTATTTGTGATCGCTACCTGTGTATTGATATTTCCTCTGACTTTAGCCTGTTTGTTGTTAGTGTAATTTAGCTTAGCCGTTTGTAGTCTCATTAGCCTATTTTAAATTGTAGCCTCACCTTCTCACTCCTACAGCTACCTAGCTTAAAGTAACTACTACCATGGCTTGTGTTAGCTGTTCTGCTCTTGAAGACAGGGTGTCTCTGCTAGAGAGACGTGTCCGTCAACTAGAGCAGCTTCTTTCTCCTAGCATTACCTTAGATATGACGGGCCTGTTAGAGCTAGCTTAGCTTCGTCGGCAGTGTGTGCGAAGTTCGTCCCTGTCAGCCGGCGGAAAGGGGCACGTAAGAGCAAGCAACCGGTTGTGTGGCCTGGTCTGCAGTCGCCTCTCCCGACTGCAAACCGGTTTTCGACTCTTGCTAGCCCCGTTGGTAGTCCTGTTTGCCCACGTGTCTCCCCCGCTCCCGCTGACAGGGCCAAACAACGCACTCTAGTCATAGGGGACTCCATCACTCGCAATGTCAGATTAGCTTTGCCAGCCAATGTTTACTGCCTACCTGGGGCCAGAGCTTCCGACATTGAGGATAATCTTAGGGTGCTGGCATCACGCAGGGAGAAACAGGGGGCTCAGGCACACTCCACACCTAGTTATAGCAACATTGTCATTCATGTCGGCACCAATAACATTAGAATGAAGCAGTCTGAGGTCACCAAAGCTAGTTTAGCTAGGACGTTTGAGTTTGCTAGAAAGATGTGTCGGCATCGATTAGTTGTCTCTGGTCCTTTACCCATGAGGGGTAATGATGAGGTGTACAGTAGATTAACGTCTCTGAACCGCTGGCTGGCTTGTCACTGTAGTGAGCAGGGATATAGTTTTGTGGATAACTGGCCTTCTTTCTGGGGCCATCCTGACCTGCTGAAGGCAGATGGTCTGCATCCTACTGGAGCAGGCGCTGCTGTTTTATCTAGGAATATAGACAGGTGTTTACGTTGGGTTTGACAGTAAGACACTAGTGATCGGCAGGTCGCAGGTGAGTAGAGAACCTGCTAGGTCTTTAGGTGGTGTGGTTTTGGAGTCCACTAGCTTAGATAGCTTAGATGATGAATCTAACCAGGAAAATTTGCAGACTTTAGATGCTCAGACTGATAGCCTGATCTACTGCATTGAGACTGTCTCCATTCCCCGCCGTACTATTCACAAGTTTCCTAAGTTTCTAAACCACCATGTACAAATCACCACTCCTGCCACTGGTGACAGTGCTAGGTCCCATAAAGTACTGAATAAAAGGCCACTTAAATTTCCTAACAGAAACACTAGATGCCTCATTCCTATTAATACTTCATCTATACGTACCTTGCCACACCAGGCTGCTACTGGCAGCCCCAGGCTCAATATGATCCTCAAATTTGGCTTCATAAATATTAGATCACTTTCTACTAAGGCATTATTGATAAATGACTTGATTCTTGAACATAATCTGGATATGGTTGGTCTATGTGAAACATGGCTTAAACCAGATATGTTCCTGCCTTTACTAAATAAACTTCCCCACTGGTATACTAGCGCACATGTTGCTCGGGCTACGAAAGGTCTTTCTTTGGTCTAACCTCAGCTCTTGTGTCCTTCTAACTCCTTTGAGGCTGTAGTATTGAAACCTTCTCAATGCTTCTGATCCCCATGACCAGGAAATAGACTCCAACCACTCCACCTTGTGAGTACTTTACAGACACCTGGCTATTTCTCGATTTTTAGATGAATTTGGAAATTTTATCATGTCTTGTCACATATAGTGATGATATCTAATTATGGGTGACTTTAACATTCACCTGAATGAGCCTCTGATCAGCACAAATATAGATTTTTGGCACTTATTGATACTTTTAGGTTCACAGTCTGTTACATGAACCTACTCACTGTGGTGGTAACACTCTAGACCTGATTCTTTCCCATTAGGATTGGGGTGTCTAATCTGACTATCTCTCCTGTCCACGCCGGTTATCTCCGATCATTTTCTTATCAAATTTGATGCAACTTTAGCCTGTCCCCCTAAAATTGTCTCTAATATATCTTCCACAGACACATAGGTCCTAACTTTAACTGTTCTTAGTATGAGCAACTACCAGAGGTCCTGGCCCCTTTTACGGAAGCAGTTGGTTCTGTTGAAAGCTGTACCAGGGATTTAAATACAACCTTGTCTAGTCTCCTTGATTCAGTTGCACCTCTCACCACTAAAATTAAACAGCCAAAGAGGTCCACTCCCTGGTTCACAGACGACACACGTGCTCTGAAGCAGGCCTGTCGGAAATTAGAGCGCAAATGGTGCAAATCCAAATCAGAAGCTCTGTATCTCCAGTGGCACCAGGGTGTTCTGGAATATAAGCATGCACTGTCTACTGCCAGAGCAGCATATTTTTCAAATAATAAATATAAATCAGGTAAACTTTCCAAAGATCTCTGGCCAGTCTTGGGCCCTGCAGTGCTGAATATTGTGAATCTATCGTTGACGACTGGCACTGTTCCTTCCAGCTTTAAAACAGCTGTGGTTAAACCTTTACTTAAGAAACCACACCTTGATCCTGGGTCTTTAGGTAACTATCGGCCTGTCTCAAATCTCCCATTCTTCTCTAAAATACTAGAAAAAGTGGTGTATCAGCAGCTGTCAGCTCATTTAGCTGATAATAATCTATTTGAATCGTATCAGTCTGCCTTTAGGGCCTTTCACTCTACTGAAACAGCACTTGCTAAAGTAGTAAATGATCTGCTACTCTCTTTAGATTCAGGTTCCACCTCTCTGCTCCTATTACTTGATCTTAGTGCAGCCTTTGATACTATAGACCACCGTATACTCATGGACCGACTGGAAAATAGATTTGGAATCTCTGGCCTGGCCCTCAGCTGGTTAAAATCTTACTTATCTGACAGAACTCAGTGTGTCTCTTGTAATAATACTGTATCAGCCTTTTCTGATGTGAAATATGGAGTACCCCAGGGTTCTGTTCTTGGCCCCCTGCTTTTCTCTCTTTATATTTCTCCTCTGGGTCAAATTATTCGGAGTCATGGAATTAATTTTCACTGTTATGCTGATGATACCCAGCTATATGTGCCTATAAAAGCTGATAATGCCTCTCAAATTAGGGAACTAGAGATCTGCTTGTCTTCTGTTAAAAGCTGGATGTCTCAAAACTTCCTGCTTCTTAACTCAGACAAAACTGAGATGCTGGTTATTGGCCCAGCACGATATAGACACCAGTTCGATCATGTGACTATATCCCTTGACAACTGTGTTATCTCTCAAAATACAACAGCCAAAAATCTGGGTGTCACACTTGATCGTACTCTTTCCTTCGATCAGCATATTAAAGACATTACAAAGACCGCCTTTTTTCACCTACGCAATATAGCTAGGATTCGGTCTTTTCTTTCCATGGCAGACGCTGAAATTCTAGTCCATGCCTTTGTTTCCTCTAGACTGGATTATTGTAATGTTTTGCTTTCAGGACTACCGCGTGCTAGCACTAAAAGTCTGCAAATGGTTCAGAATGCTGCAGCTAGAATGCTGACCAATTCGAGAAGGTTTGACCATATTACCCCAGTTTTAGCCTCCCTTCACTGGCTCCCTATTCATGTTAGATCAGACTTTAAAGTTCTCTTAATGACTTATAAAATTCTAAATGGGCTAGCCCCCTCATACCTGTCTGAACTTCTTAACCCTTATATTCCCTCCCGTGCTCTGCGTTCTCAGAGTGCAGGGCTGCTATCTGTCCCCAGAGTCAAAAAGAAGTCAGCAGGCTGCAGGGCCTTCTCCTATCGGGCCCCTTTCCTCTGGAACAACCTCCCTATTGATATTAGACAGGCTGACTCAGTTGAGGCCTTTAAATCCAAACTAAAAACTCATCTTTATGTCTTAACTTTTAACTAGCATATTATTCTGGTTCCATTTTTCCCTCGGCGGGTTGGGTCAGTCTCAATGCATCAGTTAAGCTTAATAGTTAGTAAATGTTGTCCATGATGTCCTGCCGACGAGATTACTATTAACTGCCTTAATATCGTTGCATCACTCTAACTGTGTGTTCTTCCCTCAAGCACATTAGTGCCCAGGCTGTGCTTCTCTCTCTCTCTCTGCTACTGTCTCTTACTGCAGGGTTCTGCCTCCAGAGCTGGAGAGTCTCCTGCTGCTCCCATGATCCAGCTCAACCCATGATGCAACAATGATTAAACATTTACTAGTGTTATTGATAGTGTTAGTGCTATTAATGTTTCACTTGTCATTATTATTCCTTTAGCTATAATAATAATAATAATTATTATTATTATTATTACTACTACTACTATTTACATTTTGACTTAGTCTGTGTATCTGCAGTGTTGTCTTTCTCCTACCCCATCCCCCCACCCCCCTCTCTTTCTGTCTAAACCCAACCGGTCGAGGCAGATGGCCGTCCACCTTGAGTCCGGTTCTGCTCGAGGTTTCTGCCTCTTAAAGGAAGTTTTTCCTTGCCACAGTCGCCTAGTGCTGCTCATGGTGGATCTGTTGGGTTTCTCTCTGTAAATTTTATAAGATAAAGAGCACGGTCTAGACCTGCTCTATATGTACAGTGCCTCGAGATAACTTCTGTTGTGAATTGGCGCTTTATAAATAAAATTTGACTTGACTTGACTTACTCGGAAGTCAGAATTTCCAATAACATCCGTCAGATTGAATTGTTGTTAGCTGGGGATATTGTTAATGACATGATCTCATCAACGTTTATCCTGAGCAGGTAGAAATTAAATAATGTCTGTATGTGATTAGAAGGCAGAATGAGATGAGGCACACATCGGTTTCTTAGGGTTTTATGGGTCTAACAGTTTGACTAAGCATTTCAGTCCAAACCTTCCTCGTACTATTACCTCCCACCTCTCTTGTTCATTCACAGTGGATTGAGAAATGTTTGAATCTGCAGCCCCAGGAAAGAACAGAGTATTAGATATTGCAGCAGTGATGACACAGGTCAGTTCAATTTTATCTGGATTGACGCAGTTGAATGTGAGCTGTTTACTCAGTGTGTCTGAGTTACATTGATGATCAAGGACAATTCAACAAATCAGTAATGATTGATACACAAACCCACTGGTGTTGTTAGGAAATCCTACAACCACAGCAACTTTGGAATCCCCTTTGGACTGAGACACATGGGCTGAGATGTTTCTTACCCAACTCTGGGCAAATAAATTCCCTTCTATGTAAATAATGGAAAAACCCAGAAGCGTGTATAAAGGGTGAGCGAGGTTCCGTCGTCGTCACTTTTGTGCAGTGTTTTCGTCCTCAGTTGATCGTCTGAAGCTGAGCAGCTGTAGCATCATGAATCTGTGGTTCGGTCACTTCCTGTTCGCAGCGTTGTTTCTGTGCAGCTCGGCTCTGACGCCTGAAGAATGCAAACCCTTGGTCACGCCTTTGTCTCTGGCCGATCCCTCCATGGTAAACCCTCCTCTGATTCCTGACTTGGACTTTGGGTTCATTCGTTAGATGTTACAATTGAGGCATTAAAGTAGTATTCAGCTTTTTGGGAACATCCATAAAAATGTATGATCCAGTGATTTACTGTTTAATTTGTTGCACCCTCCAACCTAAGGCTTAGTACATTGGAGGAAAACAAGATTATATGTGTTTTTCCACCTGGAACTTTAAGAGGAGAATGAAGCAGATTAGTCCACTGACGTATCAGGAGGCTGACAATCGCCTTTTACGTCACTTGTATGTTCAATAATATTGAAAAATGGACTTTGTGTCGTTTTATCTGTGGTAAAATCTCTTTAACTGCTCCGTCCTAATTATTGTTGACACAAACCACAGGAAAAATGACGTGTTTGCAGTTGCAGGTATTTAGAATTGATGTATAACAAACACTAGCGTGCTTGACCGATCCACAAGCCCCACAAAAAGATTCCAGTCCCTCAGAGAGTACAACCCCATGAGCAGGGACTTTTTTGAGAGGTAAAACATTCTGCTCAAAATGTTGGAACCTGCAACAACTTGACATTTTAGAGGAAAAGGGGAATAAATGCCTCAAAGTATTTTAAGGGTACAGTGCTAGGAAACAAATCTTTTTAGGAAAAAGTTTAGGAAAAATTGTGTCAACAGTGTTTTTGTTATTTTTTGTTATGCCTGCTGTCAAACCCTGATGTGGGATTATACAACAAGTAGTTCCAACCGAGCAATCTGATTGGTCCACATGACATTTAGAATGTGCTCAAATCAGCATGACAGCACGCCTTACTCATCACTAAAAATATTACTCCGACATATACATTTTACTTTGTTGGTCATAGTTGTATAATCGCAAGATTACACTCGAAGGTGTCCTGTAACGTCATTTGAGCAAAGCGCCTCGGCTTTCTCCATCAGCTGTGCCGGTGACACGGCGCTATAACTTAAAATTCATGTAAAAGTTTGTGGTTGCAGAAGCTACATCTGTGTGAGTAAATAAATGCAGCGTCTTTGTTATAACGTGGTTGATAAAAGTAAGCATTCATTTGTGCAGTAGGCTGTTGATTTAGTTCGGTAAAGTCCGAGACCTCGATAAAGCATTAACTTCAGCTCAGAGTTCACTCATCTGGGACTAGAAAATCATTTCTGTTGCTAGGTCGTTACTAAGGGTCTGATTATTTGCCGTAGCGGTAAACTTGGTTCCATTACACATAGGAGTCCACTGACGTGACTGATTGTGTTCCAGTTAATAGTCATACCCCATGTATTTCCATGGAAATAAACACTCACCAAAACCTTTTAATTTTGAGAGCAAATTGCTCCTCAACATGAACAGATTTTGAGTATACATTTTATTTTGTTGGTAATAGTTGTATAATCACAATATTATACTCGAGGGTGTCCTTTAACGTCATTTGAGCACTTCAGTGATGCTTGCAGACCTCCTGACCGCATCACTGTCATGCTCAAATGACGTTAAAGCACACCCTCTCGGTTTATATTGCTTAAATCAATAAGACTTTAACTGTTTGGCTCTGAGACTACACGACTGACGATTAGAACATTTTTATTTTTAAGTTTAATCTTAAATACAAATTATTTATTGTATTACAGAATATTTCCGGTTGTAGGCACTTCCACTACCTTTATTCTTCTGGTTAGAGGTGGATGTTCTCTGAAATTTTTGTTACTTTTTCCTGCATGATGCCTGTTTCAATACCTGAGCAAAAAACATGATTTAGCAGATTTAAATACCCAGTGCTTTGTACAGATTTCTGTTGGTGCCACAAAAGTGTGCCTCAGTATTCAGCCCTGCTTCCATTAATGATGTTTGTGTCACTAACTGACTTCGTGCTCGTATGCAGATGTTCGGCCGGACGAACTTCCTCGTGGGTTATACCGACACTGAGCTGTACAACAACATGCTGAAAGTGACCGACAGCTCCTGGCTGAATATCAGTGCGTCAGACACCCCCAACAAGGTTATCATATCTCAGGAGAACAAAATGTGAGTTGATAACAGCAACACCAACTGCTGAAAATACACAACTTTCCATTCTACCACAGCCTGGATACAGCAGAACAATGGCAGATTCAGTGTCCGTGCACGTTCTCAGTGATCCAGGTCATGTTAGTCTTAAGTGCTATAGTTGAAGGCATCTGGTCTTTTAGTTTCTTGAAGACGTTTCACCTCTCATCTGAAAGGCTTCATCAGTTCTAAAAGGTGTTTGGGAAGGCTCAGGGTGGGGTGGTCACCTTGGAGGCGGTCTTCAGAGCTGTTGACCCACCCTGTTGTCATGTTAGTCCTTAGGATCACATGTGAGAAGGTGTTACTCATTAGTTTGTTGTAGCCCCACCTTGGCCAATGTAATCCTAACGATATGACCCCATACTGAAGAAAACTTTGAAAAATCTGATTTTTCTCTGGAAAGTTCTGCAACAAACAGGTGGATTCATGGACATGAATTCTTCAGAGTATGTCCCTTTAACCCTCACTCAGTATCTTTGCTTCATAGTTTGAAATCCTCTGGCTAAAAGGTTCAGCTGCTTGACCTCAGTAATATCAGTTTTACAAAAGAATCCTAAGTCAAGGTTCATTTAGTCACCTTTTTCTAGAGCTTTCCAACAAATCCCAACATGGACAAAAAGTCCCAAAACAGCTCTGTCAGAATATCAACTTACCTCTTCCTCTGTCTTTTTCACAGGGGTGGAAAGTGCTTAAGCTCATTGGTCGGCGTAACCATTGACGGCGACACTGCAACAACATCATGTAAGTTACTTGATTTTTCACATCCAGCACTGGAGTTTCTAATTCAGCCGGGGAGCCCAAGTTTCTGATGTGCATCAAATTAAAAGCTGCAGATTCATCAGATGTATCACCCTGCTGCCTTCAGACAGCTGTAGGAATTTAATTAACGGACGGTTTTGATGCAGCGTAAATTAAGTAAATCCAGAATAAACCTGAGAAACATGGTCTAATTTTATCATAGTTTTGTCAGTCGTAGAGTTTTAAAACAATTCGTCAGAGTTAATGCAGATTTTTTTTGTGCTGTTTCATTACTCTGGAAGGCTTTCTGTCCAAACTGTCAGATAGGAAGTTGTTTTTCTACCATTTTTGTAGCTTCATTCGGTGCATTGTGTTAATGTCCTTTTTAAACGTGTAACACATAGTTTGGAGCCTGAGGGTCCAAACTAAATTAGTTTACAGAATATATGGCACTTTGCAGCCTGTAAGTTCTTTTGGACGTTAGTCCAAAGCCATATTTCTGCTTTCACCTGGCTGCATGTAGGCGAGTGCACAGCTGAATACACTCGGGAATCTTTTTTTTTTTTTTTTGATTCATCACAGACAGTAAAATGGACAAATCAAGGACGAATTGGACAACACCTGAAGAAAAATTTAGTGACGTCACTGAAATGTTTTCCTGCCTGTGTCTCTGTCCTCAGATGCTAACGTCACCTCGGTGTTCCACCTCTTGCCAAGCTGCGACGGATGTCTGGTCTTCAACATTAACAGCAGGGCCAGAAACATTGAGAAGTTCCTTAGCCTTATGAACATGACCAGCACAGCAGAGGAGATCACCACTCACGCGCTTTATCTGCTGGGTAGGAAGAAACAAGTCAGAGAGAGAGAAAATAACCCACTCTGCATCCGAAATGTTTATCTATTTCCATCTTTCTGTCTCCAGGCCCAGAGTCGACCTTAAAGGACTCGGACCTGGAGCATTTCAAGAAGCAGGCGAGCTGCCTCGGGTTCTCCAGAGAACCAGACTTCGTCTACAACCCAGAGAATGGTGCTTCACCTGTAAAAGAAGAGTCTATAGATGTGTGATATCAGAGAAAACTGGCTTCTTTATTTCTGTCTTTTCTCTCTTTCAGGTTTCTGTGCTGAGGGCGAGGGCATCAAGATGCCGTTCTGAAGCACAAACTCAACTGTCGTCAGAAGCAAATATTTCAAAGTGAAACTGAGGAAGTAAAGAGACAGAAAGTGACTTTAAACATCAAACATGTGGTCTGTGTCTTTTTTTATTGATGTTATTATGGTGGAGGGGCAGGGTTCACTCCTTCATTCACAATCTTCCTGTTTTAAACTTTTCTTCAGTATCACAGTAATGGTTGGTGATGGTTGTCTGTACATCCACTTCCTGTTTTATAAGCCCTGTTTATATCACCCAAAGCATTATGGGATAATAATAATAATAATTATAGACGTGACGTATTAGTTCTTAACTTTATAGAACAAACTTTATTTTAGGATCTGTCCTGAAAAAGCTTCGTCTGTGTTTTCATGTGTACAGATGTCGGTGTGTCAGTCTGTGTGGGCAGACATTGGTTGGTATATTTGTTCTTCAGGATTTTAACCCTGCGACCTTGTTCCTGAAAACAGAACCAGCAGCTTTCATGGAAAATGTCCAGATTCAGATTGATTGACTCAAGACCAGGAAAGTGGATGATATACACCAAAGAATAAAAAGGATAAAGGGTTTTTCCTGGCTCGAAATGAGGCAGTGTCATCCTGACGGTGCCTTCAGCTGGCTCAAGCAAACACTGTTTTATTTTTATTTTTATTTATTAAACCAGGAGTTCCTCTTTTTCAAGGGAGACCTGGACAAGACGGACAAGAGCACAAAAATAAGAGGAAGAAAAATACACAAAGTTGCAGACAGAAAACACAACAGAAGAACAAACACAAAGAAGCCACATTTAAAAAATGAGGACAATCTGCCTTTAATTCTTTTATTTTAGATTTAAATATATTTAAAGATTAATTCACAAAGCAGGTTCCATGCTGCAGCTGCAGAATACACAAAGGCCTTTTTTCTATTTTCTGTTCAGACATTTGGGACAGAAAGAAAATAATAAATTGAGAATGCAGAGAGTTTTAGGAGAGAAATAAGGTTTAAAATAAAATATTGTTGTTAAAAGTGACATTAAAGCCACGTTAACAGCTGACGACTCAGCACCTGAAAGCTCCTCTTGTCTTTCCCTCCGACTCTGAATCTCTCTGTCCCTGGTCCTCCTCTCAAACTCTTTGTAATCACAGATTTTATGAAGCATATCCACTGAAAACATCACACTGACGAGATGCAGCTTTAGTTTAGGAAACCTTTCACAAAATCAGACAAATTAGCAAAAGAAACGGTTTGAACAGCCACCAAATATCAGAGCGACGCCTGACACACAGACACAAGCTGTAGCTCTTTTCTTCCTCTTTGGTGTTTTGGTCGAGAGCTGAAGGCACTGCTCAGATCATTGTGTTTTCATTTCTCCCCATGACTTCATCTTCTGAACAGAACAGACAAACACTGGCTCTTAGAGGTGACCTTCAACATTTTTATGTCACCTGAAGGCCACCGTACATTCTCCAACATGCTCGCAGACAGAGAAAGAAGAAAAAAAGTGTAGAAAAGACTTGATGTGTTAGTCATTTATAATTTAATGAGACCAGGTCGGTGCTGCAGAGAGCTCTTACCTTTTTACATATAAATACAGCAAAAAGAGACACCACAGGGTCAATCAGAGTTCAGTAACAGAGTGGACAAACACACACTTTGGACTGAGTGGGGGCCGGTGTGGGCCCCAGAGGCCATTATAACCAGACCAGCTTCCCTCCTCTCAGTGTACTGTCCTGACAGAGCAGGGTGTGTTTGGTTTTTGTCTCAGAGCAGGATGTGTTATGTTGTGAAGCGAGCGGTGCTGCTGCTGCTGCTGGTGGCGGTGATTGGCTCCGACCCGGTGCCGGTTCCTGAGGACTGTGAAGGTCTGAAAACACTGCTGCCATCTAAAGACCTGCACAAAGTGAGTCTGTGTGATCAACCAGACCCCTCACTCCTGAGGGGAGGAGACCAATCATTCCACCTTTTACAATCTACTGTCTTTGCTTTGACCTCAGTGGGACTGAAGAACAGAATCAGGCTTGTGCTCAAAAACAGTTCATGATATTTTAGTTTTGTTTCAGACGTCAGACGTACACAAAAGTTTCTAATTCTTCACTGTTTTAACTTGGATGAATCTGCCATGAATTCTGGGTAAATTAAGACTTTTTTCAAACTTCACTGCAGGAGAAAACATTTGACATTCACACAAAAAACCTCCAGCAGCATAAAATCTAAAATCTCTGGTCAGGTATTCATCAGTTAAGTGTCAGAGAACTTCAGGTTCATGACTTTATAAGTTGCGTTAAATTCATGTCGGAGCCAAATTCAAACACTACAGACCAGTCTAATATATCTGTGTGTAACTGGCCCAGAGAGGGGAAGTAATTAACTGTGCCCAGACAGAAAAACAACAACCAAAGCCCCCCCAACTATCCTGTCTTTGTAGACCTCCAGTTTTAAAGTATGAAAACTTCCAGAAGAAACACAGAGAACAGACGTGTCCTCCGCAGCAGCATCAGTCCTGACTGACCTATTTCCTTCCTCCTGCAGGTTTTCGGGGACTGGGTTCTGGTCTGGTCCATCGCAGACAATCAGCAGGGCTGGGACCTGCTGCCGAACATTACCAGCTCCCATGTCGAGCTCCGGCTCCTCGCAGACAACAAAACCATTGTGTTCACCGAGAGGAACTTGTACACGTATGTGCTGATGTTACAGATGGCTGAGGTGGTTCTCCTGATTCAGACTGATCAGTGACAGAACTGGTGCTCGTAGAATAACTGTACTCCCAACTCTTTCAGTCTCCTCAGATCTGTCATTCTCCATCTGTCCACCAGATGTCCTCAGACTTGTATCCTGTTCCAAAATGAGCAGCACTGACAGTGGAGAGGAAAAACCGCCTCTGACAGGAACAAACTTCTGACAGAATCCAGATGACAGATCCAGATCCTGACAGATCCAGTTCAAGCTGAGAGCTGCATCCTCTCAGCTTGAACTGGTTTTAGAATAGAACAGATCTTTATCGTCACTGTCACAAAAACAATGAAAGACCATTTGGCAGCTCTTGGACTGACAGCACACGATAAGAAGATAAAAATACCCAAAAATTCTAAATATCAAATAGAGAGAAATAAAATAGAGAGGTAGTAGAAACAGAGGTAATAGTGCAAAAGTGGAGAGTTAAAATGAGAGTTTCAGGGCGAGGGGGTTTTGGGCTGTTATCTGTTGGTTTTGGTTGTGATTGTCCTGTCTGACATTGCTTTATTGATTATTTTAATGTGACTTGTTTTTAGATTTACAAACAGCAGAGATGTGGTATATAATATTTTGGGAAGGACTGTCATCTTGATGAGGTTGATACAGGAAGGTCCATCGTGTCAGCATTTCTCTGAGACTTTTAATCAAAGGATTCATATTCTCTTCATTGTTTTCTGTTTGTGTTTTCAGTGATAAGTCGTGCGCCAACTACGTCATCAACATGTCGATGCCCTCTGACCCCTCCGACTCCGAGCAAGCACACACGCTGCCCACCGAGTCTGCCAGTGAGTTGCACCAACACACACAATAATAGTTTGTTTTGGTTATAACAATATTAATAATAATGAAAACAATAGTTACACACTGATTATCTGGTTAAAAATCTAGTGTCCTGCTGGGAAACCTCGGCTCCTTCACGTACCACCCAGCTAAACATTGTACCAGATCCCCACCTCCCCCCCATCCCAGCATCTGTGGGACCTGTCTGACATCGGTTAGGTCCCCCATAACTGTAGTACTGTGCAGTACAGTATAAGTACAGTCTGGTAGTGGAGGAACTATTAGCAGCAGTAGTGGTTGTAGCTGTTGTATGAAAAACAACGAATGATACTGAAGCTGCAGCGTCTCTTCGTTTTATTGTGTTTCTGTTGTTGTTGACAACACTGTCATATTATTTGTGTTTGTGTGTCCATTAGCGGTGGAGAAGGATGGAGTTGTTCAACCCTACAACGACTCAGGTGTAGTGGATGTTTATGAGAGCTGCGCCGACTGTCTGGTTGTGATCTACAAAAACATATACGGACAATACCTGCTCATCTACAGTAAACTCACAACACAAACACACACACACATTTTACAGTCAGTACATTAGCTTAGAAATTTAAAGGAATAGTTCATATCTCAGTGGTGTGTATGTGCTGTGTGTCTATCAGGGAGAGAGGGGCATCATTTGGATGCTGAGCAATTGAAAGCCGACCACAGTCATCACAGGAAACGGGCCGAGTGTCTGGGACTCCCTCACGACAGAGCGTTCATCTATAGCCAGACTGCAGGTCGTGACCTCTCAGACTCTCAGCGTGTTTCTGTGAATTTGTACAAAGTCAGAAATATCTTTATAATGATATAAATTGTAGTCAGGTGGAAGAAATAATGTTCACTTGCAGATGGAGTCATCATTTCAGCATCAACAATTAAACTAAAACGACTCTCATCTCCTTGCAGATTTTTGTCTGAAATCTTCTCCGAAGTGAAGCAGGGGAATTCCTAGTGAAGATGATGTACAAACCAACATCTGTTGATTCAGAAAATGTCAACTTGTATCAGAAAAGTTATTCACAAATAAAGTGAGCAGGTGCTAAACCTAGATGTGTTTTTCTTTGAGTGCGTCCAGAACATGATGCTAACATAAGTAAACATTCATTACTAACTTTTAACCCTTGTCACCAAATACAGTCATTTCTACTTTAGCATTTTATCTTTTGTAAATGAAATCTGTTGATAACATCCAGCTGTTTACCATCTGAGCATTAATCACAGAGAGCTGAAGGGACTGTAATCACTTTGTAGAAGGTAAATAAATTCAGGGTATAGTCTCGTAAACAGATTCCAAAACTTTAGAGCTACTATTGCTGCATAATTATATATATTATAATATTTTGTTAAGATAATGATAATAACTAGAAATTGATGTTTTATTCTTCATAGGACTCTAACTGGTTAAAGAAGATATATATATTTTTGGATTTTAGGCTCAGCCAATCATGAGGACTTCTATACGTTTGGTTTTGTGTCACAAACAGGTGCTCTGTTTTCTACATGCATGTGGGTCACACCAAACTCAAACAATATATTTGCTTTAAATGGTATAAAAGGTTTAAAATGGTATAAAAATGGTCCCGGCCCTCTGCAAAAGATAATCATAACCTCCTTTCCTTAGCTTTTGAAATTGGGCTGCTCTTATCAGGAAGCCCAGATTTGACAGAGTTCAATAACACAGTGGACAAACACACACTTTGGACTGAGTAGGAGGCAGAATTAATAGGCCTGGGGGTTTATATACAAGCCAGCTTCCCTCCCCTCTCCACTACACTGTCCTGAGCACAGCGGCACAGAGCGGGGTGTGTTTGATTTTTATCTCGACGGATGATTTGTGTTGTAAGCGAGCAGTGCTTCTGCTGCTGCGGGCGAAATTGATCGGCTCCGACAGTCCAAGCCCAGAGGATGTGAGGTCTGAATAAAGCATTGCCAAGAAACGTGACCTGCAAGGTGAGTCTGTAGTGAACGAACCCCTATCTCCTGGGGGCTGAACTTTGCTTCAGTGCGATCAAATTAAATCCCCAGTAACTGTTATTACGTCTAGAAAGTGGGCTCAACTATTTAGCTAACAAAATAAAGCATCAAGTAGTGAAGTGACTCTACGTATGAATAGAAACATTAGAAGCCCAGTGTGTGTGTGTGGGGTCAACTGACCAGGGTGAACCCCCCTGGACATTGTGAACATGTGGTAGATACACTTTGTAGGCTGGTGAGGTTTTGATGTTCTGGCAGGAGAGGCTGAAATCACCTGATGACCAGCACCCCTTCTCTATCACGGTTAAACATTCTGTCACTGTTCCCGTCTCAGCCCTGTTTGCACGGCTTCCATTCCCTCTCTGTCCCTGTAAGCCTGGTTCCGAACCTGCCTCACATTTATGTCCTCCCTCTGTGCTGCCACCACCTCAAAACAATCTGTGTATGATTCCACTCTGTGGAGTCTTTGTAGACATACAGCTGGGGCTGATAGAGTCAAATGTTGACCTGAAGACTGTAATAGGCAGACATGGAGGGATCAACAAAGAAGTTGTTACAGTTTCATCCTGAAACAGACATTTTATCCTGATAACCATTTTCAGTCTGGATCAAAGTATTGGGACTGATTAACAGACTTTTTCAGATCAAAGATCAACTTTGGGCTCCCTAACAATCTTGTCTTTTGGCCACCACAGTGATCTCTCTCAGTTAAGTACGTTTTAAGTATAAGGCTTTATATATATATATATATACAGGCCAAACTACAGAGGAACAGATGTGTCCTCAAGCGGTAGTGTCAGCCCTGTCTGACTTTGATATATTTCTCTCCTGCAGATTTTCGGGGGACTGGGTTCTGGTCTGATGCTGTCACTGACAATGCGCTTGGCTGGCAAATGGGTAAAAGTGCTTGGCTCCCACGTCGATCGGCTCCTCCCCGACAACAAAGGCCATCAGCTTCTTCGAGAGGAACCTGCACATGTGATGCTTATGTTGCTAGATAGTTTAAACAGTGGTTCCTTATTCAAGAGTGTGCAATAAGCTATGCCAGGAGAGCAGTAAAGCTAGTACATGTGTTGTTATGGATTTTCCCGTGTTATTAATTCTAATAAATCTAATCAAAACATCTACTTCACAGATTTCATAGAATAAATCAAAGCACAAGGCTGACAGGAAATGTAATGCTAGCTGAAGTTTTTTATTCTTTGTATAAAGAGTCTGACATATGAAGGGTCTGAGCCAAATTCTCTTCTAGACATGTTCTTTAACCTCTCTTCTTCCAACCTCCTCCTAGCGGATGAAAGTTATGCAGGGTTTGTCACTGGCCACTGTAGCGGTAGCCAGGAACATCTGATTAACTGAGCTGCTCATCCCTATATCAGGAATGTTTGCACCTGCTCCAGTGATGCGAGAGCTTACCGTGTCTATCTCTTACTCACCTTGATATACAACAGATTTACTGTCATCTGTAGGTCAAGATAAGTATTAATGATACATGAACATCATATTTCCTTCAACATTAAGATCATGTGGACTTTAACTCCTAACCCTTGTTAACATCAGCTGTTTACGTCTAAGCATTAACACAGAGTAAAACTGGACTGTACTTATATGGCGCTTTTCTAGTCTTAGGCCTCAAAGCTTCACACTACAGATGTTGAGAGGCTCAATAAATCTATGGTATTGTCTGCAAAGCTGTGATTTGCAAGCTTTAAAATTAATGTCAACCATTAAAGGCGTCTGGAGTCTGTGTTTGGCTCCTCCCTGCCTTTTCCATAACAGTTATTTACCATCAAAATAGCGATAAAGGCTGTTGTGTCTTTATGTTGTATCTTTATATTAATGTCTTTACGTTGTGTCTTTATGTTGTCTTTATGTTGTGTCTTCACGTTGTCTTTTGCTTTTGTGTATACTATATTTGTGTCTTTCGTTGTCTTTATATTTGTGTCTTTCGTTGTGTCTTCATTTGTCTTTCATTTATTGTCTTTATGTTGTGTCTTTACGTTGTGTCTTTTATGTTGTGTCTTTATATTTTTCTTTATATTTATTATCTTTACATTGTCTTTATATTTGTGTACTGTAATGACATGTCTTTGCATTTAACTTCTTTCACATTGTGTCTTTATGTTGTGTCTTTACATTGTCTTTACATTGTATCTTTTACATTATCTTTATATTTGCTCTTTCATTTAATAATACATGTTTGTCACATATTTGTGTCTTTATATTTGTGTCTTCACATTGTCTTTATATTTGTGTCTTTATGTGTGTCTTCGTTGTCTTTATATTGTGTCTTTACGTTGTCTTTGTTATTCTTTGTATTTATCTTTATGTTGTGTCTTTCATTGTCCTTTATGTTGTGTCTTTATATTGTATCTTCATTGTCTTTATATTTGTATCTTTATATTGTGTCTTATATTGTATCTTTATAATAATATTTATCTTTCTACGTTATTTTTATATTTGTATCTTTACGTTATCTTTATATTGTATCTTTATGTGTGTCTTTATATTTATTATCTTTATTTGTCTTTATATTTGTATCTTTATATGTTGTGTCTTCGTTATCTACATTGTGTCTGTTTTGTTATGTCTTTGTCTTTATAATATTTGTGTCTTTCATTTATGTCTTTATTTATTATCTTTATTATTATCTCTTTATGTTGTGTCTTCATTGTATCTTTATTGTGTCTTTATTGTAACTCTTTTATATTGTGTCTTTACATTGTCTTCGTTGTGTCTTTATTTATGTGTCTTTATATTTGTATCTTTATATTTGTCTTTATGTGTATCTTTATATATTTGTCATCTTTCATGCTATGTTGTGTCTTTATATTTGTGTGTGTCTTTATATTTGTGTCTTCGTTGTCTTTATATTTGTGTGTCTTTATGTTCGTTGTCTTTATGATGTGTCTTTATGTTGTGTCTTTACGTTGTCTTTGTGTTGTGTCTTTGTTGTATTGTCTAACTCTTTTGTATTTGCGTTACTTTCAGTAATAAGTCGTGTTCCATCTACTCCCTCAACATGTCTTTCCCCTTGGACTCCTCCGACTCTAACCATCACACATTGCACACTGACGTCGCCAGTGAGTCACATCAACACCATTACACACACACACACCTACAGACCACAAAGTGAAAACATCTAATCCCTTCTGTCACAACTGGTAAATCTAACATGTAACACACTATAAATTGCAGTATTGATGCAGTAGAATATATATTGCAAATATAGTGTATGCAAGTATAGTAGAGGTATGTTATGAATAAAAGTGTACTGTAGTATAAAGTATACTGTGTATATATAATTTGGTATAATATTGTATAACTGTAGTACTGTGAGGTGCAGGCATAAGTATGGCAGTGAAGTATTGAGTATTGATGCAGCATCTCTTTGTTTCAAGTGTACATCACTGTTTCTGTTGTTGTTGACCAGCACTTACATATATTATTTGTGTTCTGCGATGTGTGTGTGTGTGTGTGTGTGTGTGTGTGTGTGTGTGTAATAAGTGTGTAATGGTAATAGTGTGTGTGTTAAGCGGAGGATATGGGTCGAGTTGTCCATTCTATGGCGACTCAGGTGTACTGGATTTGTCTGGCTTCTTTATTTTGTCTGGTTGTGGTCTGGGCCCAATTACAGCCAATTCCTGCTGAGCTACAGTAAACTCCACACTCCTTTATTCCCCACTCATTACATCATCTCAAAACAAAGAATAGTTCAACATTTTGAAAATAAACTCAAATATGAGGATTTTCTCCTTCTGGCAGTTTAATGGTTGCATATACAAATTAAAGTCATAAAGTTTGGTTAAAGTTGTTGTGTGTGTGTAGTCTCAGTGGTGTGCTGTGCTGTGTGTATATCAGGGAGGCATCATTTGGATGCTGAGCAGTTGAAGCGACCACAGTCATCACAGGAAGCGGGCCGGGTGTCTGGGACTCCTCCGACCGACTGTTTAAGTCTCTGACGCAATTTCGATCAGTGACCTCTCAGACTCTTTAGCGTGATACAGGTGTGGCGAATCGGGTGGAAGGAAAAAATATTTCCTGCAAAAATACGTCACCTGTTCAAACATCAACAAAACAAAATAATGGTAATAAAATGACTCTGTCTCCTCTAGATTTTTGTCATAAGAAATCTTCTCCAGAAGTGAAGCAGGAGTCCTAGATGAAGATGACGGAATAAAGCAACATGTCCGAAGAGTTATTCCTTAATAAAAATAAAACGAGGGTACTAAACCCTAGGTGTGTTTTTCTTTTTGAGTAGTTTTTACTTAACATAAGCAAACATTCATTCCACTAAAGTGAAAATGTGTTTATAAACCCAGTTTCCAGGTCAACAGAACACATATATGACAACAAGATGATTCACAGGTAACTTGTGTGTTGTAATTCACATTTGTGAAAATTTCACTCATTCGTGCAATGATGTTTCAGGAAGGTTCCGATGTCTTCAACCTCAAGACCATTGTTTTACACATATTTATATTACATATTTTAAATGTCTTACTATACATTTGTATATATCTTTATATGTGTTCTCTGTCTGTTTCTTTAGTTTTAAATGTATTTTACAGTTTAAATGTGTCTTTACAGTAGACGCTCCTGTTGTTGTTCCTCAAGCAGTGGGTGGCGGTAAAACTCTCCGCCCGTGACGTCAAACCTCCTCGTCAAAGAGACCTTTGTGTCGTACTTCCTTCAGATATTCAACATGAGTGCGGTCTGGGAAGCTTCTAGATTTCCTGGGAGGACAATGGGCCGAAGCCCGAACAATTTCCTCTTTTCCCGGCAGCAACAGCAGCGGACCAGGGACAACATGGGCCGGTCAGACACACGCTGGTAGCCGCTCCAGCCAACCCAGGCCGTTTACCGTTAATTTAACCCGGGCTCCGCTGTCGGTTTCGGTTTTCGATCCGCCGCAGTGCTGTATCATCATGGAGGCAGCCTAACAGATGCTAGCTAACTGTTTAGTAGTTTAAAGATTTTTCCTATTCACTTTAGACACTTGGGACCTTCATTGTTTAACGGATAAAGAGATGGATACCGGTGATTTTGTTTATAAATGCGGCAGTTTGTTCTGTTGTCTCTGTTTTTGTTGACTAGCTATTGGCGTGGAGCTGCGCCGTCACATCTCAGTTGTGTAGTTTTCAGGCCTGAAAACTCCTCACGTGATGTCACCTCTTAGCTCATCTGCGGAATAAAGCCATTTCTTTTTAAACTGATTTTACTGGAGCCCATGGTCAAACGTGCTTTATCATCTCACGAAAACCGATGAAACGGGCTCTGAGTGATTTGAATGCTAAGTGAACGATAATATTAAACACTTCAGAATGAAAACGGTAACACAGTTTAGTTACAGCTGCCAGTGTCAAAAGGAAATATATTACACCCGTATAGCAACCAGAAATAGAGTAGAGTTATTGTAACTATTTGCAGCCAATCAACAATTAATATTTATTAAGCAAACATTTCCTGGTTCCAACTTCATTAAGCTGCTCTTCTGCCATATGTGCAGACCAGCAGAGGAGTTAGAAAGTGACGAAAAGTTTCTCCCCCTGCAGTAACCCGATGGTGACCCGGGGCGACAGGTTGCTGGGTGTGAAGTTCACGGCAGGCGTCATCATCCTTCCTTGGACATGTTATTGGGCTATTTTGGCTCTGGTGATTCGGAACATCTCCCGACTCATGAAGGTGACGGTCACTGCTGAGAACTCGTGAACAATGACTGGAATTTGTTGAGCTGAAACGCTTTCTGTTTCTGATGTTTCCAGGTGACATAACGCCATCTGAGCTTCAGGGAGACTACGCGCTGACTACCAATTGTCTGGAGCAGGTCGCCGAGCAGATGGTGTAAACTGCTGATGGGACAAACATTTGCAGCGGTCTTGAGTGTTTTTCTCTTTTGGTGTCAGGAGACGGCGTGGCGTCCATATTAGCAAAGCCTTAAATGAATGAACTATTTGAACGCAGGGGACCCTGCAGAATGGGCGAGGCAAGCGACTGGAATGTGATGTGATTCTGCTGCGTTTTGCTGCATATAGGCTCAGGCGTGCACTGTGTGGCAGTAAAATGGAAAGCCAGATATTAAAGGTCAGGAAATTATTTGATTCTGTAGCTGATTTAGTCTTATTTTCTTCAGCTAGTTTTATGACGGTAATCCATTTCTGCTTCGGCTTTCAAGGTCTTTGAGTCTGATAAAACCACACACAGCAGCTTCTATGTTCACTTCTTATAAGCAGCAGGCAGAGAGATGAGCTAGCTGCTAGCAGTGTATATTGACTGAACATAACTTTCCTGCCAATGAGTGTTTTGATTCGGCTGTTGCGCTGGGATTAGGGCGTCATCTGCAGACTCTGTGGTCTTGTGTGTCTTAGTTGTGTTTAATTCTGTCATATAGTTTTCAACTGTCACTTCGGACAGAGGCTGTGACCCTGGTGATCCATGGGTGGGTCCTGGTTAATTGATTAGTTATACTTCTTTCTCAACCTCTGACCAGACGTGCGAAATCTCAGTATAAGTTTATGAAATTCTGGCCCAGTTAAAAGGTTTCAGTGTTGAACTGGATGTAATGACGTCTGCGAAACCCTGTGGATTTGTCTCATCTCGATCAGTATTGATGAGGAGCTGCTGGGCGGCAGCCACAGCTACAGTCAAAGCGATCCACTCTGGCTGACTGAGTGATGCGCACGCGGAATCTCTGTGGAACACGGCGGTGATCGGAGAGTTCACCACGTCTGGAGGTGAGAGCTAGGCGGCTTCTGTCAGTCTGCGTCAAAACCAGTGACCTGGCCATCTTTCCTCTCTAGTTTCCTCAAAACCCATTGGACAATGACGTGGCTGCAGGCTCACATTGTGCAGTTTGAGCCTACCTGGCTCAGGTAGTGAGTTATGCTTCTCTTCCCTGGACTAAAAGCTCGACCCACGTCGGCTGAAAGTTAAGATGCTGGCTGGGACTCATTCAGGTCTAATGCGACACTTTGAGCTCAGGCTCATCCATTAAAAATTTTGTTCATTGTCTCCTGTCGGGCAGTGTTAAGACTGGCACACACACAAAAGTGACTGCCCGTGGACTAGCGTTAGCGTCTTCTCAGAAATAGTCTCGCTTGAACAACACCTGAGCCGCTCAGGAAGTGAACATACGCATTGTTCCGAAAGTCCCCAGGTTTCGGACTGGACTCAAACCAAGTCCTTAGCGTCTCCGAGGTCTGTTTCAAGGACTCAAACAGAGTAAATTAATAAGGACTTGAAATAACCATAGCCAGTGATGATTTCATTAAATGTATTAGTGTGGATGTAGTCTCAGGTTAGTCTCGGGTTCCACTGACACACACAAAAGATTGAAACTAATGCATGTTGAATTCTCTGTTGTTCAGGTCCTGTGTGTGTATTTTAATGCGCAGTTGGATCCAAAAATAAGCATTTAGTGTGTGTGTGTGTGTGTGTGTATATGGCTGGGAGGTGGTGGAGACAGGCGAGATCACACCAAGCAGGGCTCGGGACCTGGTGGGCGCTGCCTCAAGTGCTACACCCAGAGATGCACGCTCCTACAACAGGAGTGAGTTCGCAGTCAGTCTACTGTCTTAAGTCCTACTGTAATGATATATAACTGCTGTTAATTCCACTAAAAAGCTAATGTTGAACTATAAACCAACTACACCACACGGTCACATAGCGTCAGCGTCTCACCACTAAGCTTCCAGCTGGTCATTTCATTGGCTCTGAGCTCTTCTACCAAAGCCTTTCTTCTTAGAAGTTAGTGATAGTTTGAAAGAAGCGTGGTAGAAACCTATGAGCTGTAAAATTGGGCTGGTGATAGATGGGTTTTTCATGTGCGATCCCGACAGCTCTGTAGTCTCATTTAGACACTCGTTAGCAACCGCCTTTTTGAATTATCAAAACTTCAAACATCAAATTGGGGGATTTACTTAGGTATTTTTGTGACATTTGTTTTGATCCGTTTTCCAACATGTGTTTGTTTTTTATTTAGCATGAGATATAGTAACAGAGGGAGGGGCGTGGAATCATCGGTCCTCTGTCCTCTGGAGCCAACTGGGACGCCGGCTCACATGGTCAGGTAGGGGTCCAGAGTCTGGCTAATGGACCTCAGCTGGAGAGGAGGTGTTCAGCTAGGAGTCGCTCTGTGTTGACTCGTGTTTCTGTTTCTCTGCAGCGGAGTTTGAATGAGGCAGGCTGCGACTAGTAAAGCTAAATCAAAAAACTGACCCGGCTCACACGCAACTTATCTATTCCAGTTTAGGTTTTCTGATGTTCAGTGTATCTTTTTGTATAATGGAAAATAAATGTCATAAATCAAAAAAAGTGTTTATTCTCTAGTTTTGTTACACAGATGGATGTGGTCGCAGCTTGAAAACATTTAAATCCTTGCCCAGAAGAATGATGCATCACACTACGTTATAATGTACCTGATGGACTCAACATTAAGTGGAATTTGGTTAAATTAGTCCATAAAATAATATCCATATCTGGTTTCATATGATAGCAGCACTGAGACTAGTTCAGTGTCCATACTCTCTGCTTTTCACTAGACAGTATGAAATTCCCATAAAAAGACATGTAATAATATATTATTAAATGTTTATTTGAAATAACATTTGCTTTCATTGTCTCAACAGGCGACTGTTTGCTATGCAGACTTCACGAGATAAAATCATCTGTTTGTAACTGGGCAGATATGGGAAAACGCGTCAATCAGATAATCATCACCAAAATAGTTCTGATCAACCAATTTAGATTTCACAGGTTTAGTATCGGGTAGATTTTTGACGGCGGACCAATCCAGATAGACGTCGGCTTTGTAGTCAGGCAGACATCACAAAGTCGTCCAATCACAAAAAAAATCGAAGGTTTTATATGTAGCTCAGGTACTTTCTTTCTTTTTAAAATAATTACTCAAATAGAGGCCCCAGTCAGACAGTTATACATTAACATAGAATAATTTAACTGTTCCTGGAATTATTCTGAAATTAAAAACAACGTCTTAACACATGTTTAAGGGTGTTTCAGTGCTTAGTAACTAATGCTATCACAATGGCAACAAGCTAAATGATTAGCTAGCATCTTACAGTTTGAAGCGAGCTTATTTGCTAACCATGTCGGGCCTTGGCAAACGTCAGCGTTAGCCGAAACTAATCTATCCATTGTTGAACGCAGCTCCCGTTTCTAAAACATTTGTCTGGTCTGCCTGTATTTAAAGAAAGCCAGCTGCCGATAGGAGTGTCGCTGTGGCTAGTACGGCGGTGTCTACGGTCAGTTAGCCGTTAGCTGGGCAGTAACATGTTGCTGGGTCTGTGTGTGTTCATAGTAAATGTCAGGCACGCGGCCACCGGCTTTCACGCTCGTAAATGGCCACGGCCAGCAGGCGGAAGCATGACACGAGCTGGCGGTCACATCTCTGCCGCTCACGTTACCTCCCGGCTAACGGTGGCGGGTGTGAGGGTGGTGCCGGCGGCGGCGGGCTGTACTGGGCTCCATGAGGCAGTGCCTCCCGCTCCGGTTGTAGTAGCAGCGTTTAACGCTGTGACAGCCGGCATGTGTCAGTACCCGGCAGCCTGCAGGCGCCTACTCACCAGCTGTCACCGGGCAATCTGATCTGAACAATGTGTGATGTTAAAATGGTGTTCGGCTCCGGTGGGTCTCGCCAGTGCTGCAGCACCGGGGAGAGGAGAGCTACTCAGGCTGTCTGTCTGCCTGTGGTCACTGACAGCGAACACTCAGAGGTACAGGGCGAAAAACTACTTCAATCCTCCTTATGAAAAGGCCGGAGGGTTTAAAGATCATAATTACCGATAAACATGCTGTCTCACCAAGCTCAGCTGCTGCTGCTAATAGAAGCTCATCCACACAGACTGTGTTGATTTTAACAGACACACAAATCAACACATTATTACTTTTCAGATTATAATCCACTGATTTTTCTGCCTCTCATCTGGGTCCAGGCATGGATGGACAGAGACTGAACCCCTCAGGCCCTGGTCCTGTTCCTGTAGGCCTGTGCAGTATTGTGGAAACATTACATGATCAGTAAGTAATGTACTAGTTAAATGATTTAGTGTTTTGTTTTCCCATGTTCTCCCAGCCCTGTCAACACTGACTTATCTACATTTCCTAAAACTTTTCTCTAGGTAGTTCTAAATAATCCAGGCTGTCTGCTTTATCCTGTTTCTGGCACGATAAGTGCTCTTTGAAGGCTGAAATCTTGCATTATCAGATTTTTATGCGATATCAGTTGGTTCCTGTGGAAACTTTGGGAGCTCAACTCGACTTCAAAACAAAGTTCTGCTGGTTTGAACTGAAGTTGGCTGCAACAAGCCATTACCTCAATTTAGATAGATAGTAGAAACTTTATTAATCCGCGGGGGAATTGCCAATTCCACATGTATTAATTTGAATTTTTTTTATCAGTGCAGTGAAAAATGGATGACTGGTCTCATTGTTCATAGACGTCCAAAACCCAGATATATTCCAGTTTACTGTGATAGAAGACCAGAAAACAGAAAATACTCACGTGTAGCTAGGACATTGAATTCTTCCTTTCAAAGCGATCAATAGATTATTAAATAATTGCTGATGAACTCAGTCAAACAACAGTCGAATTAAAATGTGGAAAATACTGATTCTGTTGAGAGCTCTCAGGCTCGTCTCAGTGAAACAGTTCAGTTAATGAGGTGGTTTGTCTGTCCCTCTTCAGATGGTGGTTCTCTGCACTGGTTTAGTTGGGTCCCAGATGTGGAGGTTCCATGGGCGGCGCCTCCAGCGGGAGGCGGTCTGCAGAGCAGGGAAGGCGACGCGGGCCCAGCCACTGCCAGAAACTCAAAACAACATCTCGTGAGTCGATTCCGCTGTAAAATTTAAGGCTATTCGGTTTTTGAAAATGAACAGATATGTGTGACACCTAGTTTCCTACTGGAGCCAGGTTCTGATTGAATCTATTCTCTGTCTTACAGGAAGAGTGTTCAGACCAAAGTGGATCAGATCCTGGTAGAACCGAACTCAGAGGTTTCCTGTTGAATAAAACCTGTGTGAAGTCGTGACACACAGATTAATGATGTGTAGTACCTCACCCTGACCTGTTCTGTTCTGCTTCAGCAGCAAGATGTCAGCACGTTCTCCTGACAGCGACAGCTGTACCTGTACACACAGCTGCCGTCTGGACCGAGCTCGGAGACAAGAGTCAGTGCTGCTGAGATAGGATAGACTCAGACACACAGGTGTGTTTCCTACTGACTTCTGTGTGTGTGTGTGTGTGTGTTGTGTGTGTGTGTGCGTGCGCGGTGGTGGTGACTCGACTCATTCCAACCACGGCCGATAGCTTCACACCCTGTAACTGGATCCGCAGTACACTGGAGAGCACTCGGACACCTGCCTGCCCGGCGGGGCGTCTACGAGACGCCACAAGTCAGAACACACACACACACACACTTCTGTTGACATTGGCTTGTGTCATGTGATCTCTGGCTGGCCCCCCTTCAGGAGATACTGCCCGAGAACCTGCAGCGCCGTCCTCTGGTACGCCAACTTTGGGAAGATCATCAGAACATTTCCCCAACATCAAGGCTCGGCTCGTGACGAAGGACAGTCAAATATCCTTACCTCCTCACCTCTCGGGCTTCCTGAACTGGTCTCAGGGCCGAGTTCATCTGGACCTGGGACCTGGTTCAGATTCAGTTTCAGTGGTTTGATTTTTGTGGTTTTAGTCTCATTTGCTGGTTAATCACGTCTAGGTCCAAAAGCTACTTGATGATCTAGTTTGGCTCTCAGGTCTGATGTTGTGGCTCAGACTCTGTCCAGGGTTGGTTGAATTCCCCTAACCTGCCTGGCTGATACATACTGTTACAAGCGGCATCTGGGAGGAAACGGTCCTCACTTGTATGCCTCTACCCAACCCTGGACCTGAAGAGCGACCAGGTACTCACACACACACACTTTCGTCAAATGGAAAACTACCTTCGGAGTGTAAATTTCCCCAGTCTCTGAACTTTTATTTGCATCAAATCCTTCAAAGTGAACCTAACCCTTGATTACGCGGATATAGCGTCCACATTGGCTGAATCCTGCTGATGTTCCTCCTCCTCCTCCTCCTCAGGCGGAGCTGGCCGAATGGTCAGACCTGAAACAGGAGTAGCGGGCGGGCGTGCGAGCTGATCTGCGACTGGGGCGCAGAAGATCCTGGCGTTAGATTCGACGCAGTGGCGGCTGGGATGGCACCGTTACCTAGTCCAGGAGCGCGTCAGCCTATGCAACCCGGGCGGGCTGCATCACCTCCGCCGCTCGCGGAGTCAGAGGAGAGAGTCTGGGCTCGGTCAGGTTTGCCTCCAGCAGATTTGTGTTGTTGTGCAGCTGAGAGCCTCTGTGTGTCTGCAGAGTCCTTGACCCCACAAGGTCATCAAGAAAACCCAGTCATCCTACAAACTGAGGGTGGAAGGGCCGCAGATCAGAAGGTGATCACGTGTTTGTCTCTGACCTTTATTCACTTCATATCATATACTCATCACTTCCTGTCTGTCTGAAGGGCTCGAGGAGACTCGTCACCTCCTCGTCTTCACTGAAGCCGCGGCTGGAGACAAATCAGCAGCAGTAAACCCTCCTCCCTGGATGCTCCTCCTCCTCCTCCTCCCCTCCTCTCTCTGCATCTCACACTGGTGGGTCAACACCTCCACCTGCCTGCCTGTATTTCACCTGCATAACACCTGTGTTCATCTTTTATCTCTGTTTCTCTTGCACCATTACGTTTATTCAGTTTTTTTCTAGTTTTTTTGTGTCTATTTATTTTTCCATAGTTATCAATAAACTGATCAATAGTGGAAGTATAACTGATTGATTTCTGATGGTGCTGGGTGGAAACCTTCGCCATTGATTGCAAGTCCTCCTCGGGCTCCATCTATTCAAGGCCAACTCTCGGTCCGTTCCTCCTGCTTTCGCTGGCGCCCAAAGGCATACTGGGTGTGGGCGTCAGGATTCCGAAATCCCGGCTGCCGCCCGCCGCCAGTAGAGTGGAGTAGAGGTCATCACGCCATGGCGCGCTGCCGCAGCAGGGGCGGTCCGTCCAGTGATGATCCTGCCTCGGGCTGCCTGCCCTCGACAGGGAGAGTGGCGGCCCTCCACCTCCTCCTCCTCCTCCTCCTCCTCCTCAGCATGCGCCCCAGCAGCCCCCCCACCTCTGTGGTGCAGAAGGCACGAGGAGCGCCAGCAAAGCGCCCCCTGGAGAGTGGTAGCGTCGAGGCGATTACATGGCGTGTCAGTGGCTCTGCTGCAATGCTCCTCGGTGAAGCAGAGCGTGGGCGGCGAAAACCTCGGCGGGAGGGCGCCCTATATCCTGCTCCTCCTCCTCCTGCTGCTGCCTCTTCAGCCCACCTCCTGCCCCTCCACCTCCATCATCACCCCCCCTGACGGCGTCATCCCAGAAAGCCTCCTCCTCCTCGTCTCCTCCTCACAGCCCGGTGGAGGCTGGTCTGGACAGCCAGCCGGGCTAGTTCTGGGCAACTGCCAGCGGTGTCGGAGCACAGCGAGGTGGTAGTGCAGTATCAACTTGAGGCGGGCCTTGAGGCGAGCCAGACCCGACGGCCGGCCGCTGCTGCTGCTGGGGTGAGGGAACTCCAGCTGGGCTGGCGTCGGGTTGAAAATCAGTGGAGAGTGATCCAGAAACTCAAGAGCCAAGCCAATAACAACCTTGGCGCCCGGCTCCTCCACCCTGCAGCCACACTCCACCTCCTCCTCCTCTCCCTCCCTCTACCTCCCCACGCTGCGAGGCGGGGGAGTGAAGATGCCTTCAGCCTTGGTGGGCTCATCAACCCACCACCGCGCCTCTCCTCCACCTCCACCTCTTCTTCCTGTTGCTCGCCTGCCTCCTCTCCCATCCTCTCCTCCACCGTAGTGGTGAGCCTGAGGAGGACGGAGGAGAAGGCGCTCCTCCCTCAAAGAGAGGACACTAGCTCCCATCACTCCTCTTCCTCCTTTGTCTTTTCCTCAGCCCTCCCCTCACTTAGCTTTTACCTCACCTGCCCCCCCCACCTACCCTCCTCTTCCTCATTGGTGATCCCAGATTAGCGTGACAGAGAGCCAATAAAGATAGTAAGCCACAAAACCTCGGCTCGCTGTCCTTCCACGGCTCCCATTGCACTTGTAACAGACTGAACATGAAACCTGTGATTCTTCGCATGTCTGTCTGTCTGTCTGTCTATTAATATGTCAACTGTGGCTGAAACCAGGTGACGACTCCTCCGGGTAGGCCAGGCCTAGAATCACACTTCCTCTTTTACTGGCTTCCTTCCTTCCTTCTCCTTCCACGCTCAAACTTCCATTTCTGCAGGGTCCCAGTGCGTCTGTTAAATCGCTTCCGCTGCTTCAAAAGACATTTAACAGAAAAATGACCTCAAAGGAAGGAGGAAGAAGAGAGGAG
>BRZM01000350.1:0-22108 GCA_033238685.1 Lates japonicus
CCTGGCCCCTACTCACAGTTTTTAGATGAATTTGGAAATTTTTTATCATGTCTTGTCACATATAGTGATGATATCCTAATTATGGGTGACTTTAACATTCACCTGAATAAGGCCTCTGATCCTTTAAATATAGATTTTTTGGCACTTATTGATACTTTTGGGTTCACACAGTCTGTACATGAACCTACTCACTGTGGTGGTAACACTCTAGACCTGATTCTTTCCCGTGGGATTGAGGTGTCTAATCTGACTATCTCTCCTGTCACATCGGTTATCTCCGATCATTTTCTTATCAAATTTGATGCAACTTTAGCCTGTCCCCCTAAAATTGTCTCTAATATATCTTCCACCAGACACATAGGTCCCACAACTTTAACTGTTCTTAGTGAGCAACTACCAGAGGTCCTGGCCCCTTTTACGGAAGCAGTTGGTTCTGTTGAAAGCTGTACCAGGGATTTAAATACAACCTTGTCTAGTCTCCTTGATTCAGTTGCACCTCTCACCACTAAAATTAAACAGCCAAAGAGGTCCACTCCCTGGTTCACAGACGACACACGTGCTCTGAAGCAGGCCTGTCGGAAATTAGAGCGCAAATGGTGCAAATCCAAATCAGAAGCTCTGTATCTCCAGTGGCACCAGGGTGTTCTGGAATATAAGCATGCACTGTCTACTGCCAGAGCAGCATATTTTTCAAATAATAAATATAAATCAGGTAAACTTTCCAAAGATCTCTGGCCAGTCTTGGGCCCTGCAGTGCTGAATATTGTGAATCTCTCGTTGACGACTGGCACTGTTCCTTCCAGCTTTAAAACAGCTGTGGTTAAACCTCTACTTAAGAAACCACACCTTGATCCTGGGTCTTTAGGTAACTATCGGCCTGTCTCAAATCTCCCATTCTTCTCTAAAATACTAGAAAAAGTGGTGTATCAGCAGCTTTCAGCTCATTTAGCTGATAATAATCTATTTGAACCGTATCAGTCTGCTTTTAGGGCCTTTCACTCTACTGAAACAGCACTTGCTAAAGTAGTAAATGATCTGCTACTCTCTTTAGATTCAGGTTCCACCTCTCTGCTCCTATTACTTGATCTTAGTGCAGTCTTTGATACTATAGACCACTGTATACTCATGGACCGACTGGAAAATAGATTTGGAATCTCTGGCCTGGCCCTCAGCTGGTTAAAATCTTACTTATCTGACAGAACTCAGTGTGTCTCTTGTAATAATACTGTATCAGCCTTTTCTGATGTGAAATATGGAGTACCCCCAGGTACCCCTGCTTTTCTCTCTTTATATTTCTCCTCTGGGTCAAATTATTCGGAGTCATGGAATTAATTTTCATTGTTATGCTGATGATACCCAGCTATATGTGCCTATAAAGGCTGATAATGCCTCTCAAATTAGGGAACTAGAGATCTGCTTGTCTTCTGTTAAAAGCTGGATGTCTCAAAACTTCCTGCTTCTTAACTCAGACAAAACTGAGATGCTGGTTATTGGCCCGGCGCGATATAGACACCAGTTCGATCATGTAACTATATCCCTTGACAACTGTGTTATCTCTCAAAATACAACAGCCAAAAATCTGGGTGTCACACTTGATCGTACTCTTTCCTTCGATCAGCACATTAAAGACATTACAAAGACCGCCTTTTTTCACCTACGCAATATAGCTAGGATTCGGTCTTTTCTTTCCATGGCAGACGCTGAAATTCTAGTCCATGCCTTTGTTTCCACTAGACTGGATTATTGTAATGTTTTGCTTTCAGGACTACCGCGTGCTAGCACTAAAAGTCTGCAAATGGTTCAGAATGCTGCAGCTAGAATGCTGACCAATTCGAGAAGGTTTGACCATATTACCCCAGTTTTAGCCTCCCTTCACTGGCTCCCTATTCATGTTAGATCAGACTTTAAAGTTCTCTTAATGACTTATAAAATTCTAAATGGGTTAGCCCCCTCATACCTGTCTGATCTTCTTAACCCTTATATTCCCTCCCGTGCTCTGCGTTCTCAGAGTGCAGGGCTGCTATCTGTCCCCAGAGTCAAAAAGAAGTCAGCAGGCTGCAGGGCCTTCTCCTATCGGGCCCCTTTCCTCTGGAACAACCTCCCTATTGATATTAGACAGGCTGACTCAGTTGAGGCCTTTAAATCCAAACTAAAAACTCATCTTTATGTCTTAACTTTTAACTAGCATATTATTCTGGTTCCATTTTTCCCTCGGCGGGTTGGGTCAGTCTCAGTGCATCAGTTAAGATTAATAGTTAGTAAATGATGTCCATGATGTCCTGCCGACGAGATTACTATTAACTGCCTTAATATCGTTGCATCACTCTAACTGTGTGTTCTTCCCTCAAGCACATTAGTGCCCAGGCTGTGCTTCTCTCTCTCTCTCTGCTACTGTCTCTTACTGCAGGGTTCTGCCTCCAGAGCTGGAGAGTCTCCTGCTGCTCCCATGATCCAGCTCAACCCATGATGCAACAATGATTAAACATTTACTAGTGTTAGTGATAGTGTTAGTGCTATTAATGTTTCACTTGTCATTATTATTCCTTTAGCTATAATAATAATAATAATAATTATTATTATTATTACTACTACTACTATTTACATTTTGACTTAGTCTGTGTATCTGCAGTGTTGTCTTTCTCCTACCCCATCCCCCCACCCCCCTCTCTTTCTGTCTAAACCCAACCGGTCGAGGCAGATGGCCGTCCACCTTGAGTCCGGTTCTGCTCGAGGTTTCTGCCTCTTAAAGGAAGTTTTTCCTTGCCACAGTCGCCTAGTGCTGCTCATGGTGGATCTGTTGGGTTTCTCTCTGTAAATTTTATAAGATAAAGAGTACGGTCTAGACCTGCTCTATATGTACAGTGCCTCGAGATAACTTCTGTTGTGAATTGGCGCTTTATAAATAAAATTTGACTTGACTTGACTTACTCGGAAGTCAGAATTTCCAATAACATCCGTCAGATTGAATTGTTGTTAGCTGGGGATATTGTTAATGACATGATCTCATCAACGTTTATCCTGAGCAGGTAGAAATTAAATAATGTCTGTATGTGATTAGAAGGCAGAATGAGATGAGGCACACATCGGTTTCTTAGGGTTTTATGGGTCTAACAGTTTGACTAAGCATTTCAGTCCAAACCTTCCTCGTACTATTACCTCCCACCTCTCTTGTTCATTCACAGTGGATTGAGAAATGTTTGAATCTGCAGCCCCAGGAAAGAACAGAGTATTAGATATTGCAGCAGTGATGACACAGGTCAGTTCAATTTTATCTGGATTGACGCAGTTGAATGTGAGCTGTTTACTCAGTGTGTCTGAGTTACATTGATGATCAAGGACAATTCAACAAATCAGTAATGATTGATACACAAACCCACTGGTGTTGTTAGGAAATCCTACAACCACAGCAACTTTGGAATCCCCTTTGGACTGAGACACATGGGCTGAGATGTTTCTTACCCAACTCTGGGCAAATAAATTCCCTTCTATGTAAATAATGGAAAAACCCAGAAGCGTGTATAAAGGGTGAGCGAGGTTCCGTCGTCGTCACTTTTGTGCAGTGTTTTCGTCCTCAGTTGATCGTCTGAAGCTGAGCAGCTGTAGCATCATGAATCTGTGGTTCGGTCACTTCCTGTTCGCAGCGTTGTTTCTGTGCAGCTCGGCTCTGACGCCTGAAGAATGCAAACCCTTGGTCACGCCTTTGTCTCTGGCCGATCCCTCCATGGTAAACCCTCCTCTGATTCCTGACTTGGACTTTGGGTTCATTCGTTAGATGTTACAATTGAGGCATTAAAGTAGTATTCAGCTTTTTGGGAACATCCATAAAAATGTATGATCCAGTGATTTACTGTTTAATTTGTTGCACCCTCCAACCTAAGGCTTAGTACATTGGAGGAAAACAAGATTATATGTGTTTTTCCACCTGGAACTTTAAGAGGAGAATGAAGCAGATTAGTCCACTGACGTATCAGGAGGCTGACAATCGCCTTTTACGTCACTTGTATGTTCAATAATATTGAAAAATGGACTTTGTGTCGTTTTATCTGTGGTAAAATCTCTTTAACTGCTCCGTCCTAATTATTGTTGACACAAACCACAGGAAAAATGACGTGTTTGCAGTTGCAGGTATTTAGAATTGATGTATAACAAACACTAGCGTGCTTGACCGATCCACAAGCCCCACAAAAAGATTCCAGTCCCTCAGAGAGTACAACCCCATGAGCAGGGACTTTTTTGAGAGGTAAAACATTCTGCTCAAAATGTTGGAACCTGCAACAACTTGACATTTTAGAGGAAAAGGGGAATAAATGCCTCAAAGTATTTTAAGGGTACAGTGCTAGGAAACAAATCTTTTTAGGAAAAAGTTTAGGAAAAATTGTGTCAACAGTGTTTTTGTTATTTTTTGTTATGCCTGCTGTCAAACCCTGATGTGGGATTATACAACAAGTAGTTCCAACCGAGCAATCTGATTGGTCCACAAGACATTTAGAATGTGCTCAAATCAGCATGACAGCACGCCTTACTCATCACTAAAAATTTTACTCCGCCATATACATTTTACTTTGTTGGTCATAGTTGTATAATCGCAAGATTACACTCGAGGGTGTCCTTTAACGTCATTTGAGCAAAGCGCCTCGGCTTTCTCCATCAGCTGTGCCGGTGACACGGCGCTATAACTTAAAATTCATGTAAAAGTTTGTGGTTGCAGAAGCTACATCTGTGTGAGTAAATAAATGCAGCGTCTTTGTTATAACGTGGTTGATAAAAGTAAGCATTCATTTGTGCAGTAGGCTGTTGATTTAGTTCGGTAAAGTCCGAGACCTCGATAAAGCATTAACTTCAGCTCAGAGTTCACTCATCTGGGACTAGAAAATCATTTCTGTTGCTAGGTCGTTACTAAGGGTCTGATTATTTGCCGTAGCGGTAAACTCGGTTCCATTACACATAGGAGACCACTGACGTGACTGATTGTGTTCCAGTTAATAGTCAGACCCCATGTATTTCCATGGAAATAAACACTCACCAAAACCTTTTAATTTTGAGAGCAAATTGCTCCTCAACATGAACAGATTTTGAGTATACATTTTATTTTGTTGGTAATAGTTGTATAATCACAATATTATACTCGAGGGTGTCCTTTAACGTCATTTGAGCACTTCAGTGATGCTTGCAGACCTCCTGACCGCATCACTGTCATGCTCAAATGACGTTAAAGCACACCCTCTCGGTTTATATTGCTTAAATCAATAAGACTTTAACTGTTTGGCTCTGAGACTACACGACTGACGATTAGAACATTTTTATTTTTAAGTTTAATCTTAAATACAAATTATTTATTGTATTACAGAATATTTCCGGTTGTAGGCACTTCCACTACCTTTATTCTTCTGGTTAGAGGTGGATGTTCTCTGAAATGTTTGTTACTTTTTCCTGCATTATGCCTGTTTCAATACCTGAGCAAAAAACATGATTTAGCAGATTTAAATACCCAGTGCTTTGTACAGATTTCTGTTGGTGCCACAAAAGTGTGCCTCAGTATTCAGCCCTGCTTCCATTAATGATGTTTGTGTCACTAACTGACTTCGTGCTCGTATGCAGATGTTCGGCCGGACGAACTTCCTCGTGGGTTATACCGACACTGAGCTGTACAACAACATGCTGAAAGTGACCGACAGCTCCTGGCTGAATATCAGTGCGTCAGACACCCCCAACAAGGTTATCATATCTCAGGAGAACAAAATGTGAGTTGATAACAGCAACACCAACTGCTGAAAATACACAACTTTCCATTCTACCACAGCCTGGATACAGCAGAACAATGGCAGATTCAGTGTCCGTGCACGTTCTCAGTGATCCAGGTCATGTTAGTCTTAAGTGCTATAGTTGAAGGCATCTGGTCTTTTAGTTTCTTGAAGACGTTTCACCTCTCATCTGAAAGGCTTCATCAGTTCTAAAAGGTGTTTGGGAAGGCTCAGGGTGGGGTGGTCACCTTGGAGGCGGTCTTCAGAGCTGTTGACCCACCCTGTTGTCATGTTAGTCCTTAGGATCACATGTGAGAAGGTGTTACTCATTAGTTTGTTGTAGCCCCACCTTGGCCAATGTAATCCTAACGATATGACCCCATACTGAAGAAAACTTTGAAAAATCTGATTTTTCTCTGGAAAGTTCTGCAACAAACAGGTGGATTCATGGACATGAATTCTTCAGAGTATGTCCCTTTAACCCTCACTCAGTATCTTTGCTTCATAGTTTGAAATCCTCTGGCTAAAAGGTTCAGCTGCTTGACCTCAGTAATATCAGTTTTACAAAAGAATCCTAAGTCAAGGTTCACTTAGTCACCTTTTTCTAGAGCTTTCCAACAAATCCCAACATGGACAAAAAGTCCCAAAACAGCTCTGTCAGAATATCAACTTACCTCTTCCTCTGTCTTTTTCACAGGGGTGGAAAGTGCTTAAGCTCATTGGTCGGCGTAACCATTGACGGCGACACTGCAACAACATCATGTAAGTTACTTGATTTTTCACATCCAGCACTGGAGTTTCTAATTCAGCCGGGGAGCCCAAGTTTCTGATGTGCATCAAATTAAAAGCTGCAGATTCATCAGATGTATCACCCTGCTGCCTTCAGACAGCTGTAGGAATTTAATTAACGGACGGTTTTGATGCAGCGTAAATTAAGTAAATCCAGAATAAACCTGAGAAACATGGTCTAATTTTATCATAGTTTTGTCAGTCGTAGAGTTTTAAAACAATTCGTCAGAGTTAATGCAGATTTTTTTTGTGCTGTTTCATTACTCTGGAAGGCTTTCTGTCCAAACTGTCAGATAGGAAGTTGTTTTTCTACCATTTTTGTAGCTTCATTCGGTGCATTGTGTTAATGTCCTTTTTAAACGTGTAACACATAGTTTGGAGCCTGAGGGTCCAAACTAAATTAGTTTACAGAATATATGGCACTTTGCAGCCTGTAAGTTCTTTTGGACGTTAGTCCAAAGCCATATTTCTGCTTTCACCTGGCTGCATGTAGGCGAGTGCACAGCTGAATACACTCGGGAATCTTTTTTTTTTTTTTTTGATTCATCACAGACAGTAAAATGGACAAATCAAGGACGAATTGGACAACACCTGAAGAAAAATTTAGTGACGTCACTGAAATGTTTTCCTGCCTGTGTCTCTGTCCTCAGATGCTAACGTCACCTCGGTGTTCCACCTCTTGCCAAGCTGCGACGGATGTCTGGTCTTCAACATTAACAGCAGGGCCAGAAACATTGAGAAGTTCCTTAGCCTTATGAACATGACCAGCACAGCAGAGGAGATCACCACTCACGCGCTTTATCTGCTGGGTAGGAAGAAACAAGTCAGAGAGAGAGAAAATAACCCACTCTGCATCCGAAATGTTTATCTATTTCCATCTTTCTGTCTCCAGGCCCAGAGTCGACCTTAAAGGACTCGGACCTGGAGCATTTCAAGAAGCAGGCGAGCTGCCTCGGGTTCTCCAGAGAACCAGACTTCGTCTACAACCCAGAGAATGGTGCTTCACCTGTAAAAGAAGAGTCTATAGATGTGTGATATCAGAGAAAACTGGCTTCTTTATTTCTGTCTTTTCTCTCTTTCAGGTTTCTGTGCTGAGGGCGAGGGCATCAAGATGCCGTTCTGAAGCACAAACTCAACTGTCGTCAGAAGCAAATATTTCAAAGTGAAACTGAGGAAGTAAAGAGACAGAAAGTGACTTTAAACATCAAACATGTGGTCTGTGTCTTTTTTTATTGATGTTATTATGGTGGAGGGGCAGGGTTCACTCCTTCATTCACAATCTTCCTGTTTTAAACTTTTCTTCAGTATCACAGTAATGGTTGGTGATGGTTGTCTGTACATCCACTTCCTGTTTTATAAGCCCTGTTTATATCACCCAAAGCATTATGGGATAATAATAATAATAATTATAGACGTGACGTATTAGTTCTTAACTTTATAGAACAAACTTTATTTTAGGATCTGTCCTGAAAAAGCTTCGTCTGTGTTTTCATGTGTACAGATGTCGGTGTGTCAGTCTGTGTGGGCAGACATTGGTTGGTATATTTGTTCTTCAGGATTTTAACCCTGCGACCTTGTTCCTGAAAACAGAACCAGCAGCTTTCATGGAAAATGTCCAGATTCAGATTGATTGACTCAAGACCAGGAAAGTGGATGATATACACCAAAGAATAAAAAGGATAAAGGGTTTTTCCTGGCTCGAAATGAGGCAGTGTCATCCTGACGGTGCCTTCAGCTGGCTCAAGCAAACACTGTTTTATTTTTATTTTTATTTATTAAACCAGGAGTTCCTCTTTTTCAAGGGAGACCTGGACAAGACGGACAAGAGCACAAAAATAAGAGGAAGAAAAATACACAAAGTTGCAGACAGAAAACACAACAGAAGAACAAACACAAAGAAGCCACATTTAAAAAATGAGGACAATCTGCCTTTAATTCTTTTATTTTAGATTTAAATATATTTAAAGATTAATTCACAAAGCAGGTTCCATGCTGCAGCTGCAGAATACACAAAGGCCTTTTTTCTATTTTCTGTTCAGACATTTGGGACAGAAAGAAAATAATAAATTGAGAATGCAGAGAGTTTTAGGAGAGAAATAAGGTTTAAAATAAAATATTGTTGTTAAAAGTGACATTAAAGCCACGTTAACAGCTGACGACTCAGCACCTGAAAGCTCCTCTTGTCTTTCCCTCCGACTCTGAATCTCTCTGTCCCTGGTCCTCCTCTCAAACTCTTTGTAATCACAGATTTTATGAAGCATATCCACTGAAAACATCACACTGACGAGATGCAGCTTTAGTTTAGGAAACCTTTCACAAAATCAGACAAATTAGCAAAAGAAACGGTTTGAACAGCCACCAAATATCAGAGCGACGCCTGACACACAGACACAAGCTGTAGCTCTTTTCTTCCTCTTTGGTGTTTTGGTCGAGAGCTGAAGGCACTGCTCAGATCATTGTGTTTTCATTTCTCCCCATGACTTCATCTTCTGAACAGAACAGACAAACACTGGCTCTTAGAGGTGACCTTCAACATTTTTATGTCACCTGAAGGCCACCGTACATTCTCCAACATGCTCGCAGACAGAGAAAGAAGAAAAAAAGTGTAGAAAAGACTTGATGTGTTAGTCATTTATAATTTAATGAGACCAGGTCGGTGCTGCAGAGAGCTCTTACCTTTTTACATATAAATACAGCAAAAAGAGACACCACAGGGTCAATCAGAGTTCAGTAACAGAGTGGACAAACACACACTTTGGACTGAGTGGGGGCCGGTGTGGGCCCCAGAGGCCATTATAACCAGACCAGCTTCCCTCCTCTCAGTGTACTGTCCTGACAGAGCAGGGTGTGTTTGGTTTTTGTCTCAGAGCAGGATGTGTTATGTTGTGAAGCGAGCGGTGCTGCTGCTGCTGCTGGTGGCGGTGATTGGCTCCGACCCGGTGCCGGTTCCTGAGGACTGTGAAGGTCTGAAAACACTGCTGCCATCTAAAGACCTGCACAAAGTGAGTCTGTGTGATCAACCAGACCCCTCACTCCTGAGGGGAGGAGACCAATCATTCCACCTTTTACAATCTACTGTCTTTGCTTTGACCTCAGTGGGACTGAAGAACAGAATCAGGCTTGTGCTCAAAAACAGTTCATGATATTTTAGTTTTGTTTCAGACGTCAGACGTACACAAAAGTTTCTAATTCTTCACTGTTTTAACTTGGATGAATCTGCCATGAATTCTGGGTAAATTAAGACTTTTTTCAAACTTCACTGCAGGAGAAAACATTTGACATTCACACAAAAAACCTCCAGCAGCATAAAATCTAAAATCTCTGGTCAGGTATTCATCAGTTAAGTGTCAGAGAACTTCAGGTTCATGACTTTATAAGTTGCGTTAAATTCATGTCGGAGCCAAATTCAAACACTACAGACCAGTCTAATATATCTGTGTGTAACTGGCCCAGAGAGGGGAAGTAATTAACTGTGCCCAGACAGAAAAACAACAACCAAAGCCCCCCCCAACTATCCTGTCTTTGTAGACCTCCAGTTTTAAAGTATGAAAACTTCCAGAAGAAACACAGAGAACAGACGTGTCCTCCGCAGCAGCATCAGTCCTGACTGACCTATTTCCTTCCTCCTGCAGGTTTTCGGGGACTGGGTTCTGGTCTGGTCCATCGCAGACAATCAGCAGGGCTGGGACCTGCTGCCGAACATTACCAGCTCCCATGTCGAGCTCCGGCTCCTCGCAGACAACAAAACCATTGTGTTCACCGAGAGGAACTTGTACACGTATGTGCTGATGTTACAGATGGCTGAGGTGGTTCTCCTGATTCAGACTGATCAGTGACAGAACTGGTGCTCGTAGAATAACTGTACTCCCAACTCTTTCAGTCTCCTCAGATCTGTCATTCTCCATCTGTCCACCAGATGTCCTCAGACTTGTATCCTGTTCCAAAATGAGCAGCACTGACAGTGGAGAGGAAAAACCGCCTCTGACAGGAACAAACTTCTGACAGAATCCAGATGACAGATCCAGATCCTGACAGATCCAGTTCAAGCTGAGAGCTGCATCCTCTCAGCTTGAACTGGTTTTAGAATAGAACAGATCTTTATCGTCACTGTCACAAAAACAATGAAAGACCATTTGGCAGCTCTTGGACTGACAGCACACGATAAGAAGATAAAAATACCCAAAAATTCTAAATATCAAATAGAGAGAAATAAAATAGAGAGGTAGTAGAAACAGAGGTAATAGTGCAAAAGTGGAGAGTTAAAATGAGAGTTTCAGGGCGAGGGGGTTTTGGGCTGTTATCTGTTGGTTTTGGTTGTGATTGTCCTGTCTGACATTGCTTTATTGATTATTTTAATGTGACTTGTTTTTAGATTTACAAACAGCAGAGATGTGGTATATAATATTTTGGGAAGGACTGTCATCTTGATGAGGTTGATACAGGAAGGTCCATCGTGTCAGCATTTCTCTGAGACTTTTAATCAAAGGATTCATATTCTCTTCATTGTTTTCTGTTTGTGTTTTCAGTGATAAGTCGTGCGCCAACTACGTCATCAACATGTCGATGCCCTCTGACCCCTCCGACTCCGAGCAAGCACACACGCTGCCCACCGAGTCTGCCAGTGAGTTGCACCAACACACACAATAATAGTTTGTTTTGGTTATAACAATATTAATAATAATGAAAACAATAGTTACACACTGATTATCTGGTTAAAAATCTAGTGTCCTGCTGGGAAACCTCGGCTCCTTCACGTACCACCCAGCTAAACATTGTACCAGATCCCCACCTCCCCCCATCCCAGCATCTGTGGGACCTGTCTGACATCGGTTAGGTCCCCCATAACTGTAGTACTGTGCAGTACAGTATAAGTACAGTCTGGTAGTGGAGGAACTATTAGCAGCAGTAGTGGTTGTAGCTGTTGTATGAAAAACAACGAATGATACTGAAGCTGCAGCGTCTCTTCGTTTTATTGTGTTTCTGTTGTTGTTGACAACACTGTCATATTATTTGTGTTTGTGTGTCCATTAGCGGTGGAGAAGGATGGAGTTGTTCAACCCTACAACGACTCAGGTGTAGTGGATGTTTATGAGAGCTGCGCCGACTGTCTGGTTGTGATCTACAAAAACATATACGGACAATACCTGCTCATCTACAGTAAACTCACAACACAAACACACACACACATTTTACAGTCAGTACATTACTTAGAAATTTAAAGTATTAGTTCATATCCAGTGAAAAGCAAAATTAGAGAGAGGGGCATCACTGGATGCTGGAGTAGTTGAAAGCCACATCACAGTCACTCTATGGAACGGGCCGAGTGTCCGGGGACTCACGATAAAACTGCTCATCTATGACGAGCTGCAGGTCAGTGACCTCTCAGACTTGACGTGTTTTAATCTGTGCCAAAGTCAAAACATCTTTATAATGATATGGGTGTAGTCAGGTGGGAGAAATAATGTTCCTGCAAGATGGAGTCATCATTTCAGCATCAATAACAACTAAAACGTACCTCGCCTCAGTAGATTTTGTCATAAGAAATCTTCTCCTGGAAGTGAAGCAGGAGCTCTGAGTGAAGATGATGTTACAACCAACATCTTGTTGATTCAGAAAATGTCAATGTGGTATCAAAAGTTATTCACAAATAAAGCAAGAGTAGTATGTTAAACCCTGAATGTGGCTTTTCTCGAGTGGCTCCAACATGATGCTAACATAAGTGAAACATTCATTACTTAACTTAACCCTTTGTCACTAAATACAGTCATTCTGTCTTGTTTTATCTTTGTAAATGAGTAAAATCTGATAACATCTAGCTGTTTACCAGCTCTGAGCACACACAGAGAGCTGAAGGGGACTGTAATCACTTTGTGAGTAGCTGTACAAATCAGGGTGTCGCTCATGAAACAAGATCTCCAAAACTTTAGAGCACTATTGCTGCATAATTACATGTGTATACTATTTTGTTACATAATGATAATAACTAGAAATTGATGTTTGTTCTTTGAGACTCTAACTGGATTTAAAAGAAAGATATATATATTTTTGGATTTTGGGTCAGCCAATCATGAAGGACTTCCATACGTTTTGGTTGAAGTTACAAACAGGTGCTCTGTTTTTTCTACATGCATGGGTCTCACAAACTCAACAAAAGTGTTTTAAAATGGTATAAAGGTTTAAAGGTCCTGTGCCCTCTGCAAAAGATAATCATCAACTCCTTTCCTTAGGCTTTTAGGAGAATTGGGACCGCTCTTATCAGGGAGGCATTTGACAGAGTTCAACAACAGTGACAAACACACACTTTAATTGAGTGGGGGGTGGGCCTGGGGGGTTTATAACTGATTCAGCTTCCTCCTCCTCACTCACTGTCCACAGTTCTGATTTCTTTGTCCTGGCATGCCTGTTCATGCAAGACTGCCCTGACCCAGTCCCAAGCCCAGAGGGAGAAGGTCTGAATAAACCATTGCCAAGAAATGACTCCACAAGGTGAGTCTGTGGTATGTGACCGGTCCCTGAGGGGCTGGAACTTTTAACCCCACTAGATCAAATTAAATTATATTTCATTCGCTAGCTCAGAAAGTGGGCCCACCTATTTAAAATAAAATAAACATCAGGACAAGGGAAGTGACTTTACGTATGAATAGAGAAACATTAGAAGCTTACAGTGTTAGTGACAAAATAACCTGACCAGGAGTCGAACCCTGACATTGTGGTTATGTGGTGAAATGCCACCCATCAGGGCTGGTGGGTTTGATGTCTGGCAAGTGAGGAGGCATGAAATCACCTTACGACCAGTAATCACTTCATCACAGTCTGATGGCCCTACTGTCACTGTCTCTGGCTCCCCAGCCCCGCCACTTTGGCCTCGTCTGTAAACCTGGTCTGAAACTCGCCTATGTGTGTCCTCCCTCCTGTGCTGCTGCCACCACCTCCAAAAACAATCTGTGTATGATCCCACTTGACAGAGTCTTTAAGACATACAAAATGAGGCCGATGGAATCAAACGCTGACCTACAGACTGTAATAGATCAACACCTGAGGATCAACAGCATAGTTCATCCTGAGGGCGCATGAACATTTTATCACAATGTATTTCTAGTCTGATCAAAGCATTGGACTGAATAACAGACTTTTTCTAGACTAAAGGATCAACTTAGGCTCCTAACAATCTGTCTTGTTGACCTGCAGTGATCTCTCAGTTAGTACGTTTTAGCATAAAACTGTAAAATTCTAGAGAGAAAACACAGAGAACAGGATGTGTCTCAGCGTAGTGCCAGTCCTGTCGACTTTGACCTGTTTCTCCTGCAGACGTGACTGGGGTTCTTGGTCTGGTCTGGTCACTGACACGCGCATGGCTGGGCAAATGAGCCAAAATTACCAGCTCCCACGTCGAGCTCAAGCCCTCCCACAACAAAACCATCAGCTTCATCGAGAGGAACCCGTACAGCGTGAGTGCTATAGATGATTAAAGAAAGTGGTTCACTTAGTCAAGTGTGCAATAAACTGTGCCCAGGAGGAGCAGTGCAGTTGAGTACTGTGTTGTGGATTTTCCTAGTTAAGTTAATTCTTCAATAAATCTAATCAAAACATCTACTTGAATTCATAAGAACCAAATCAAGCTATTGGCACATAGGAAATGTGTAATACTCAAGCCATGAGCTTTTATTCTTTGTATAAAGGAGAGTCTGACATATGAAGTGGGTCTATAGCAACCAAATTTCTCAGACATGTTCTTTTTAACCTTCTAAGTTCTGCCTCCCCAATTTGATGGAAAGTTATGAGGTTTGGCCACTGTAGCAGAAATGGAACATATCTGATTAACTGAACTGCCTATCTCCATTGTGAATGTTTTTCTGCACCTTGCTCAGGTACAGAGCTTCTACCGTTCACTATCTCTTACTCACCTTGATATATGCCAGATTTAAGGGCCATCTGTAGGTCAAGATGAGTAGTAGTATTGATTACATGAACATCACTGTTTCCTTCAAATATTAGCGATCATGTACTTAACTCTAACCACTTGGTTGGGTTTATCCAGCCAGCTTTACGTTTCCAGTTAATAAACACAGAGGAAGACTGTACTTATATAGCGCTTAGTCTTTCAGCCACCAAAGCTTCACACTAGATGGGAGAGAGCTCAATAAAATCAAGTGGTATGTCTGTGTTGTGATTAAAAGTTTTAATTAATGTCAACCATTAAAGCGCCTGATTTTATTCCTCCTGCTCAAAGAAGCATTTATCAAAACCGTCGACAGCGCTTGTTGTGTCTTTATGTTGTGTCTTTTATGTTGTGGCTCTCATTAGAAATTTTTATGTTGTCTTTATATGTGCCTTACGCTATTCTTATGTTGTGTCTTTACATTGTTGTCTTTATGTTGTGTCTTTATGTTGTGTCTTTATGTTGTGTCTTTACGTTGTCTTTATGTTGTGTCTTTATCGCCAGTTCTTTGCCAGGTCTTTTTATGTGTCTTACGTTGTGTCTTTACGCAGGTCTTTACGCTGTTCTTTATGTTGTGTCTTTACGTTGTGTCTTTTTATGTTGTCTTTAGCGCCAGTCTTTAGTGCCGTGTCTTATTGCCAATTTTATGTTGTCTTTATGTTGTGTCTTTGCTGTCTTTATGTTGTGTCTTTATTGTGCTGTGTCTTACGTTGTGTTCAGCATAGGTCTTTATGCCAGGTCTTATACAGTCTCAATGGTCTTTACGCTGTTCACAGTTTCATGTTGTGTCTTTACGCTGTTCGGCGAAGTCTTTATGTTGTGTCTTTATACAGGTCTGTTGTGTCTTTATGTTGTCTTTATACTGTCCCTATAGTTGTGTCTTATGTTGTGTCTTTATGTTGTGTCTTTACGTTGTCTTTATGTTGTGTCTTTACGTTTGTCTTTATGTTGTGTCTATGTTGTGTCTTTATGTTGTGTCTTTGTTGTGTCTTTACGTGGTGTCTTTATGTTGTGTCTTATGTTGTCTTTATGCTTGTCTTTGTTGTGTCTGTTGTGTCTTATGTTGTGTCTTTACGCTAGTCTTGTTGTGTCTTTAATGTGTCTTATGTTGTGTCTTATTGCCAGGTCTTTTGTTGTGCTCATGTCTTTATGTTGTGTCTTCGCCGCTGTTCACAAGCGCCTTTTGTTGTGTCTTTATGTTGTGTCTTTATGTTGTGTCTTTATGTTGTGTCTTTATGTTGTGTCTTTATGTTTGTCTTTATGTTGTGTCTTTATGTTGTGTCTTTATGTTGTGTCTTTACGTTGTTTCTTTATACAGGCTTTATGTTGTGTCTTACTGTCTTCATGTTGTGTCTTTATGTTGTTCTTTTTACGCTTGTCTTTGTGTTGTGTCTTTATTGTATTGGTTCAACTTTTTGTACGGAAGTATTTCTGTGCACAAGCTCTGTTCCATCTACCTCAACATGTCTTTCCTTGACTCCTCCGACTCTTAACCACATATTACTGTGCACTGACGTCATGAGTCACATCAACACAACACACACACACACAGACCCACAAAGGAAAAATACCATAATCCCTTCTGTCACAACTGGTAATCTAATACATGTATACAATACACTATATATTAGTAGAATATATGTTAAATATAGTGTATGCAAAAGTATAGTAGAGTATGTTAAGGAATAGCGCAACATAGTATAAGGAAGTATACTGTAGCATATTATAATTTGTATAATATTGTGTATAACTGTAGTACTGTAGGTGCAGTATAAGTGTAGCTTGACGAAGTATTGAAGTATTGAAGCTGCAGCATCTCTTTGTTTCATTGTGTCTATTAGTTTCGTTGTTGCTGACAGCACTTACATGTATTATTTAGGCTCCATGTAGTGTGTGTGTGTGTGTGTGTGTGTGTGTGCGGTGTAAAGGCAGCGTGTGTGTTAGCGGAGATATGGATGGGATGGTTGCCCTACAACCCATCTAGGTGTACTGATTTGTATCAAAGCCCTGACTGTCTGGTTGTATTCATATTTCCAGTACAAGGCCAATTCCTCATTGAGCTAGTAAACTCACACACTCACACACACATTTTTACACTCATTACATCACATTCAGAAACTTAAAAGAATAGTTCAACATTTCCGAAATAAACTCAAATATGAGGATTTTTCATTCTGGCAGTTTAATGGTTATAATACAAATTAAAGTCACATAAAGTCTGGTTAAAGTTGTTGTGTGTGTGGTCTCAGTGGTGTGTATGTGCTCTGTGTATATCAGGGAGGGAGGGGCATCATTTGGATGCTGAGCAGTTGAAAGCCGACCACAGTCATCACAGGAAACGGGCCGAGTGTCTGGGAATTCTATTAAACTGTTCGACTACGACGGAGTTTCAGGTCAGTGACCTCTCAGACTCTTTATGACGATACAGGTGTAGTCAGGTGGAAGGAAAAAATGTTCCTGCAAAATGGCGTCACCTGTTCAAACATCAACCAAAACAAAATAATGAAAACACAAATAAAACAATTTTGTCTCCTCACAGATTTTTGTCATAAGAAATCTTCTCCAGAAGTGAAGCAGGAGTCCTGGAGTGAAGATGATTTAAAGCAACATGTGTCAGAAAAGTTATTCCTTAATAAAATAAAACGAGGTACTAAACCCCGAGTGCTTTTTGAGTGGTTTTGCCGATATAAACATTCATTCCACTAAAGTAGAAAATGTGTTTATAAACCAGTTTCCAGGTCAGTGAGAACACATATATGACAAACAAGATGATTCACAGGTAACTTGTGCTATCGCCACATTTAAGCAGAAAATTACCTATTAAATTAAATTAAAATGTTTGGTGAAAGTTCCTAAAGTGTCTTCAACTCAAGACCATTGTTTTTACACATATTTATGTTACATATTTTTAAAATGTTCCTACTATACATTTGTGTTATATCTTTATATGTGTTTCTGTTCGTTTCTTAGTTTTAAATGTTCGCTAAATGTCTTTACAGTAGACGCTCCTGTTGTTGTTCCTCCAAACAGTGGTATGGTAAACTCGCCCTGCGACGTCAAACCTCCCCGTCAAGAAGACGTTGTGTCGTCACTCTTCTGTGATATTCAACATGAGTGCGGTCTGAAGCTGAATTTCTGGGAGGATGGCTTTAGCTGGGACAATTTTATTTCTTTCCCGGCGGCAGCAGCAGCAGTGACCGGGGATGCATGCGGGCTGGCTGACACACGCTGGGAGGACTCAGTTCGAACCAACCGAGCCGTTTACTGCGTTAATTTAACCTGAGCTCCGCTGTCAGTTCTGCTTCGATCCGCCGCAGTGCCAGTATCATCATGGAGGCAGCTAACAGATGCGTTAACCTGTTTACAGTAGTTTTTTAAAGTTTTTCCTGTTCAACACAGACACTTTGCAATTCTATTTTCCATTATTTAATTGACAAGAGAATGGATACCGGGTGATTCTTACAGCCAAATGCAGTTTGTTCTGTTTAACTCTGCCTATTGATCATTAGCGTGGAGGCTAGCCGCCGTCATCTCGCGCTTATTGTAGTTTTCAGACCTGAAAACCTCACAGCGATCTGTCACCCTCTTAGCTCATCTGCAGGTCAAAACCATTTCTTTTTAAACTGATTTTACTAACATGGCTGGAACATTCACTATCATCTCAAAGAAAACCACGAAACGGAGCTCTGAGTGATTTAGACAAAGGATTTAATTTTTAAATATTACAAACACTTCAGAATAGAAAACCTAAAATACAGTTTAGCTTATGTGCTGCCAGTGTCCAAAAATGTATTACACCTGTATGATGAAATAGGAAGAGTTATTGTAACTATTGTACAATCAATTAATATTTGTTAGCGTAAACATTTCATTCCAGCTTCATTAGGGGCTGCTCTTCTGCCATATTCACCATGAACTCAATAACAGAGGAGTTGAAAATGTTGAAAGGATTTCTCCCCTGCAGTAACCCGCTGATGGTGACCGACGTCGGTGCTCGGTGAAGTTCATCAAGGGCGTCATCGCCGGATATGTTGCCTGTGGCTGGCCTCTGGCTCGATTCAGGAAACATCTCCTGACTCATGAAGGTGACGTGTCACTGAGAGAACATTAGCTGCAGGTGTAAATGACTGTGAATGAATTTTAATGTGACTGAGCTGCCTTGCTTGATGCCTGTGTGAACAACAACACCATCCTGGGAGTTTCAGGAGACTACGCCGACTACCAGTATCCCAAACAGGTCATCGAGCATGGTGTAAGCTGTTGATCGGACTTTATACTTACTTACAGCAGTCTTGAGTATTTTTTCTCTTTGATGTCAGAGACAGCTGTTAAACGTCCATATTAGCAAAGCCTTAAAATGAATGAATTCATGTTTTAGTGTTATATAACCCTGCAGAATGAATTTAGAACAAAACGACTGTATAACGGCGTGACTTGCCTGCTTTGTAAGGTGTCTTGTTATAGAGCCCTGAAGCGCCATAATAGTAAAAGCAGTAAAAATAAACCAGATATTAAAGTCAGGAAGGGGTTGGATTCTGTAGTTACCTAGTGATCACTACAGAAGCAGAATCTGTTTTCTTCTAGCCTGCTTTTTATGGCAGTAATCCATTTCGTCGGCTTTCAGGGTCTTTGGGAGAGTCTGATGTTACAGCTTCCACCATGTTCACTCTTTATAAACGTAGCAGGCAGAGAGATGAGCTAGCTGCTAGTAGGTGTATGACTGAATATACGCTTCCTGCCACATGGCAGTGTTTTGATTTCGCTGCTGTACGCTGGGATCATAGACCATCACCTGAGCTCTGTGGTCTTGTGTGTCTTCGCCAGGTTTAGTCTGTCACATAGTTTCTAACTGTCACCGATGAGGCTGTGACCCTCAGCATCCGCGGTGGGTCCTGGTTAACGATTAGTTATGCACTTTTAGTTATACTAACCTCAATAAGACAGACACAGAAATGTGAAATGTCAGTAAGTTTATGTAATTCGCCAGTTGAAAAGTTTTCAAGAATCAATGTAATGAAGCGTGCAGAACCCTGTGGTTGTCTCATCTCCGCTGGGGCATTGATGAGGAGCCGCTGGGCGCATCGGCCACAGCTACAGTCCAAGTGGGCGGTCCACCTGGCTGACCAGAGTGATGTACAACCGCCGCAGCAGTATGAATCGTACCACCCCAGATCGATATTTCAAGCAATGGAGAGAGGTGAGAGCTGAGGCGCAAGCTCGGTCATCTGCAGCTGTGATCTCAGAAAACAAACAACTGCCGGCCATCTTTCCTCTAGTTTCTGCCACGGCGCCAAGGTGGCCTATGAGGCCCTGTACAGTGGCCACACTGGTTTCGGTTCTGCATCTGGCTCAGGTGAGTGAGTTGTGCTTCTCTTCCTGACCAGCTCGACCCACGCCAGCTGAAAGTTGCATTGAATAACCCATCCAGGCCCACTGTCACCCTTGAGTTTCAGGCCACATCCACGCAGCAAAGCCATTTTAAACCATCTCTGTCCTGGACGAAAGGTAGTGCCAAGATTTCGGCACACAAAGACTGCCCGTGGAACCCAACGTTAGCGCCTTCTGTAGCCAGTCTCCTTCCAGGATCACCTGAGAACCCGCTCAGAAGTGAACATGGCGTCGCTGCTTCCAAAAGTCTGAGTTTCTGTCAATCTTAGACTCAAACAGGTCCAGCAGCTGCTCAGTTACCCTTGTTTTCAGGGACTCCAAACCCAGATAGTGTGGACTTGTATGTACCCATAGCAACAGGATGATTTCAAAACAAAATGTATTGGTGTATGTGGTCCAGAGTTAATAACTGTTCAAGTCAAGTACCTGAAAACACACACAAAGATGAAGTTTTAAATGATCGTTCCAGCCCCAAAATTAATTGTCCTGTGTGTGTATTTTAATGTGATTCATGGATCAAAAAACAAAGAGCCGAGTGTGTGTGTGTGTGTGTGTGTGTCTGTGTGTGTAGCTCTGATGAGGGAGGTGTGGTGGAGAACAAAGTAGAGATCACTACAGGAGGCCTGACCTGGTGGAGCGCTGCCTCAGTGCTTTTGACACAGATGCTCGCTTCCCCACAACAGGGTGAGTCACTGATCCCAGTCTGCTGCCTTAAAAGTCCTACTGTGTTTCGATGATATATAACTGCTGGGTAATTAATAATTTAAAAGCTAATGTTAGGCTATAAACCAACCACGGTCACATGACGCCAACGCTCCACCACTAAGCTTCCAACTGTCATTTGACAGCTCTGCCTTCTTACAAAAGCTCTTTCCAGAAAGTTAGGAGGTTTGAAAGAGCGTGAGTGAAACACAACGAGGCTGGGTAAAGGTGATCATATATAGATGGGGTTTTCTCATGCATCATTCCCATACAACCTCAGGCCCCATTTAGGTACTACAAACTTTTAAGACAGATTTAAAAGCTTCAAACATCAGAGTGGGGATTTACTTACTAACATTTGTTTTGAACTGCTCTAACATGTGTTTGCTTTATTTTAGCATGAGATCGCCATGTTGGGGCTAAGAGTGAGATCATCGGTCCTCTGTCCCCAACCAAGGTCGCTCACATGTATTGTGTAGGGGGCCGAGGTCATGTTGTGGACCTCCATAGCTGGAGAGGAGGTTCAGCTGGGGTCGTCGTTGACTCGTGTTTCTGCTGCAGCTGGTTTGAAGATCGAGCCGCGCATTTCACTTAAGCCAGCTAAAACGACCAGCCACACGAACTTATATCTAGCATTCCCAGTTTAGGTTTTTTCTGAGGCTCAGTATCTTTGTATAATGGCAATGCTCAAATCAAAAAGTGTTTATTCTCTGGTTTACAGCAGATGGATGGTCACAGTTGAAAACATTTAACTGTCTAGAAATATGCACATCACATTGGCTTAAAATTTACAATTTAACATTAAGTGGAATTTGGTTAAATTAGTCCATAAAATAAACCAACATCATATCTGGTTTCATGATAATGCATCGAGACTGTTCATATCCATCCTCTGCTTTCACACGGTATGAAATTCTAACAATAAAGACATGTAATAATATATTATTAAATGCGTTTGTTCAGTTAGCCGCTTTTCATTGTCCTTCAAATATATGACTGTTGCTGCAGTAGACTTCACAGAGATAAAATCTATCTGTTTTGTAACTGCTAGATTAGGAAAGTGTCCAATCAGAATAACCTCACAAAAAAAATAATTCTGATCAAATTCAATTGAATCAGTTTGCATCCGCAGATTTTTTATAGTGGACCAATCGGAATAGACGTCATTTCAGTCAGGCAGACATCACAAAGTCGTCCAATCACAAAAATCTGGCATTCTTTTTGCTGTATCTTACCGAAAATTTCTTTTCTTTTTAAAATAATTACTCAAATGGACTGATCAGAATGGACGAGTACATTAAATAACAGAATAACTGAACTGTTCCCAATCGTTCGAAACAAACAGCGTCTTAACACATGTTTATGGGGTGTTTGCGCCCAGAAGAATGCTATCTGACAGCAATAAGCCAGGCTAGTTAGCCAGCATCCACGGCTCAGCGGTTTGTCGCAACCATGTCGGAGTTGGCGCAAACGTCGGCGTTAGCCGAACTAATTGTCCGCATTCGTTAGACGCGGCCTGTTTCTAAACGTTTGGTCTGGTCTGACCGTT
>BRZM01000351.1:0-130156 GCA_033238685.1 Lates japonicus
ACGTGGTTGATCTGAGCTGATCCTCACAATGCTGGAGGAGGTGTGGTAAAGGCTGATAATGTGTGTTCACAGAGGACACAGGAGAACTGTGTCTTGTCCAGGGGAAGAAAAGTTATCAAAAGGAAACTTAGCAAAATAAAACATAGCAAAAATAAAACTTGTCAAAGCTACAGTCTCTAGCTATAGTCCACCCACCCTGCCACAGAGGGCACTGGGACATTGGATGGATGGAAATGTGGAGTATCAGCTGGTAGGTATCAGAAAGTGTGTGTTAAATTGAGAACACACACTTTCTGAGTGTTGACAATGCTGTACTGCGCTGTAGCAGTACAGCATTGTACACAGAAACATGTACATGTATATATACACTGTAATGCTGTATATATACATGTACATGTTTCTATGGCATGTCGTTCAGGAAATTAATCTTTGCATATATTGAATGAAACCTTGAATATATGGAATGAACCTCTGAATATATTGAATGAAACCTTGAATATATGGAATGAACCTCTGAATATATTGAATGAACCTCTGAATATATTGAATGAAACCTTGAATATATTGAATGAAACCTTGAATATATGGAATGAAACCTCGAATATATTGAATGAACCTTGAATATATGGAATGAAGCTTGAATATATTGATTGAACCTCTGAATATATGGAATGAACTTTTGAATATATGGAATGAAGCTTTAATTCATCGCCAAGTCAAGTGAAGTGATAGCTTTCTGCGAATTTGCTGGCTTTACAAAATGACACCAGTTGAAATATCCCAGTACTTTATTGAACTGGAAAACTTTTTTTCTACAGGTTGTACTCCAAGTAACACTAACAGTTTGGAGACTATATCACGTCACCTTGAAGATCATATCTCCATTATTGCAACCTTCATAGCGCTTATGAGTGATAATGTTCAACAAAATGTTGCTGAAAGAACATTATGCGTCATTCTTGAAGGAATTTACGAGTCTTTAAGAGAGATGTTGGAGGAAATAACATTCCAGCTAGAAGTTGATGTACGAGTGCATGGCATGGGCACACATTCTGCATCTCAGAGAGGAAGGCAGAGGTAAGAAATATTATAACATATAACAAGTGTATGGGGATGTAGGCAGATGTGGGCCAAGAATAATCTCTATCGATACAATAAAGAAGTAACAAACTTATTATAATTTATTATTACCTAAAAATATTATAGGTTGTAAGGTAATGAGATTCATTTATTCACACTATGTGAATTAACACATTCACACATTTGTTTTTTATTTTATTTTTTTTCTCTTTTGAGGTACAACATAACAGCTGCTCAGCTGACTCACATGCGGGATTTAGGATTTAGCTGGGTGGCCATATCTCGGATTCTGTCTGTAAACATCCGAACACTGTACAATCACAGGACACAACTTGGTCTGGTGGACTATGGAAACTTCACTGACATTGCAAATGTCGATCTGGATCGACTTATTGCTGAGATTCTCAGACAAACCCCTGGTTCTGGAGAGACCTATGTCACTGGTAGTTTGAGAGGAAGAGGTATCAGAGTTCAGCGTTGGAGGGTGCGAGAGCGTTTAAGGACAGTAGATCCAGTGGGGCGAGCCTTGAGGGGACGACGGACAATTCAACGGAGGGTCTACAATGTCTCTGCCCCAAATGAAGTGTGGTATGTGTTTTTTTTTTTGTTGTTGTTTGTTTGGTTTTTAAAAAAAATAAATTTGATTAACATTAGTCATTTGTCCCATAGCTAGTGAATGATGGGGTTCATAAAGATTGATACAAGGACTTTAGAATGCATATGTAAAATACACTTCAAAATGTGAGATCTATCTAGATAATGCAATGATGTTTAAAAATGTAAACATTTCAACAATCTCTGGGGTTGGAACATTTTTTATTCTTTTTTTTAAAGATTTTTTTGGGGTTTTGCTTTTACTTGATAGGGCAGCTGTAGAGGAGACATTAAAGGGGATATAGAGGGAGGGGAAGACGCGCAGCAAAGGGCTGTAGGTGGGAGTCGAAGCTATGGCCGCTGCAGAGGACTTGTAGCCTCGGCACATGGGGTGCCTGCTCTACCCGGGGAGTTGGAACATTGTTATTACCAAGTAGAAAGTAATAGTAGTCTTACAGCAAAATTAATGAAGTTACATTTTTATGTATATCCAGTAATAACAGATTTATTCTTATTTCAGGCATATTGACACAAACCACAAGTTAAATCCATGGGGATTTGTGTATCATGGTGCAGTTGATGGCTACAGTCGCTGCATTACCTTCCTGAGATGTTGCACAGACAACCGAGCATCTACTGCCTTGCATCTTTTCCAAGGTGCTGTTGATGTATTTGGACTGCCACATCGTGTCAGGGGAGATGCTGGTAGGGAGAACATTGATGTTGCACGCTTCATGATTGAAAATCGAGGAACAAACAGAGGAAGTTTCATGGTTGGACGTAGTGTGCATAATCAAAGGATCGAAAGACTGTGGGCAGAAGTAAACAGAGTCGTGTCAGGATACTATAAAGACCTTTTCCTCTTTATGGAAAATTCCGGACTTTTAGACAGTACTGACCCTCTTCACATTACAGCTCTTCACCATGTTTATCAACCAAGAATAAACAGATCTGTGGATGAGTTTGTGAGCCAGTGGAACAACCACAGCTTGAGGACAATGGAGAGTCGGTCCCCACTGCAACTGTGGACAATTGGAATGCTCCAACTTCCTCAGGATCAAAGGCCGCTCAATCATGTGCCTGTGCAACCCCGTTATGATCACCATTGGAACGTGGAGTTAAGGCCCATCAACCCCTTCACTGATGATGGAAATCATGGAATTTAAGTTTTTGTCAGAGCATGTGACCTGCTTGAGAGACAGTCTACTAACTTGAGTAATTCAGTTGTTCCACCATTGTGGTATCATACATTGTGACATACTGTATGGACTCAGACATAATTAATTTGAGTAACATTTAAGGGATACTAAAGGACAGATTTGTTTATAATATATTTGTCTCTCATAACAAAATCTGATATGTGCCCTGTGTATTATATTCAGTTGTGGATTAAGTATTCCATTGTTTTAATTAAATAAAAGTATATAAGTGTTTCACTCTTTCTGTTGTACTGTTTTAAGCAGTGGTTCTCAAACTTTTTAATTTCCAGGACCCCTAAACTGACACAAACTGAGATGTAAGTAGTACTATAAAGTTTCATACAATGCAAATGCTCAAGTAAAATACCTGAAATTGGGTTATTATTATTATATATAATATATTAATTTAACCCTATTGATGAAGAGGAACTCATATAAATTCATTTGGTCTACAGTTTTTGGAATCGAAAAAAAAAAGACGTCTATATCTCGTAGACATTAAAATGATAATGAACCAGTCCATACAAAGTAGGAACAAAGGGCCATTTATTAAGAAGGCCTAACCATAACCTTAAGTGGGAATAATCTGTGCTTATCTCGGTCATATCAGATGTTGGACTGTTACTTAACAGTTACTTAAAAGTTCACCAAGTGCACATATCACACATCTGAAACACAAAACCATGGCTTGAAATATATATAACAAAGAACATTTCCTCATCATATTTCTTCATGCCTACATTCAAGTAAATACTGTCTCTAGGAAAAACAACATGAAATAATAATTATTTTGAAAAACAAATATCCTCATCATAACTCAAGCTCTAAAAGCCCTCCATAATATTACCTCTCATGCTCTTCCAAACCCTGGTGAATTGCGTATGGCAAAATCCATATCAGATTTGAAAGCAGTGTATACTGCATGAACTGGAATGCGAAGAATATTTTCGCAGGTATTTGCCTGTGGAAATCGGGAATGGGTAATGAACTCAAGGCTTGGCTTTGGAGAGAAGCCCAGTGCTGGAACGCTCTCACATCCAGTGAGGAAAACAAGAATATCCCCCAGAGAGACGCCGTTTTCAACTGTAAGATATATATTTAAAAAAAAAAACAAAATTAAATGATGACTACACCTACCAGCATTTTCATAAAGTCATGTGTTATATCACTGAAGTGATGCAAAGTGATCAATGGTCAGAGAAGTATGAGTTAGTAAGTAATGTATTTATAATTGACATAAACTGTCTTACACAGTGGAGCATTTCAATTAAAATATTTTTAATATTTTTATTATGTGATGGAGCCAAAAATGTTTTTAAAAAATAATGTCTTGTTGAAACACTTTCCAAAATGCCAACTTACACTCAGCATCCTGAAGGTAGTCTTGCCAGAAAGCCAGGGTACGGCACTCGTCTTGGAATGCATTACTTCCTCTTTCAGAGTGAATGATCCGGAAGAGATTCTCTACATCAACTGCTGTTAAACTCTTTTCAGCCTTCACAAAAAGGCACTTCATCTGTAGAGGGTATCTCTGGAGAGCATCTAGGACACCTAGAGACATTAAGCCTTCTCTGAACCTATTAAAAGGGAAACAAATATGAATGTGTTGTTTGGATGTTTTTTTCAGTGTTCAACCAACAGGCGGTTGGCCATTGACTCTACCAACAGAGCCAATGTGCAACCCCACAATCAATTTCCAACAAAATTAAGATATTTTGACTTGCACTGGTGCACTATAAAATTGAACTGTACATCTACCATTGAAATTGTTTGTGTTCAGTGGTAACATAGTTTCTATATGGCAGCAACTATAAACATACCTCTCAAAAGGTGCATGGGTCCGCTGGAGGACATACCAATGAGTCAATTTCAAAGCAGTCTCTTCTTTGTTTTGGAGTGTTATGGGGACATTGTGACCTGAAAGACAGATCAAGCTGGCTGCCTGTGCAACTGCATCTTGCAGTTGTGATTCAGTCTCAGCCTGTAAGATCTGAAAATATTAAAATGAAAATATAATAGTGCTAGTAGCATCACTGTTAAACTTGTACAGTATGTTTATGAGTTAATACAAAATTAAGAATTGATTTTTAAATTCAATAAAACCAAAGGAAAATATGCTCACCGACTGCACCTGTGACCGTGTGTCTTCATCAGTAATGTGTTCAGTTTTGACCTTCACATTGTCTGGACCTTTTTGAAGGCACTCGTACATGAGTTCGGACAGGAAACATGGACTCTGTCCTCCATGGGCAATCGACATTGCCATAATCTGGCCGGCATTAAAGTATCCATTTTCTTTGATTGCTGTTCAAAAGAAATCAAATGAAATTAAACATTACATGTGAAACGGTTACATCAGAAATGTCCAGGCTGACTTTAAGAATTCAAAAAAGGTATTATATATGGATACTGTATTAAGGGAGCTAAGCAAAAGTTCAGACAGATCTCTTAAAGCTAACACCCACATTCACATCTTCCCAGTTTTCCCGCTATCCTCCCACTCTGCCCCTCATCACCTAATTCATCCAATCACAGCCTGCCATCTCTTCTCTTCTCTACCTAACTAAATTCCATAGGATCATGGATAGTACCACCTAGCCGCTCCATAAAAGAGTGGACATACTCAAGAGCATATTGGACTGGATGCTCCGTCCCACACACTTCTTCTTATGATATTGAAGCGCACAGTGCTGTCATTATTTACTCTCGATGAAATCGGCTCCATTATTTTCTCTAAAGTCATCTTTAAATCACTGGAACAATAATAAACAAAACAAAGTTTTGTTAGTGTCAATGGGAATAACCCAAATACTGATCTATGTTCCAACATCCCCAAATTATTATTAATACTGATTTAAAATACATTTTCCAAAAATGTCTGTGATGAGGTAAAGGAATATGTGAAGGAGTTTTACTTTTTTTCTCGCTTTTCCAGAAGTATATAAAATACACTGAAAACCACCCTTCATCCAAAGAGGCACTGAAACCACTAAAACACAGGCCACCTTCAGACCTTATATTGAAATGCTTTTTGTGAGCTTGGCTCAGCACAGATGTGGGGGAAAAAAAGTCTGTCAATGGGAAGGTACAGTACATGATTGGATAGCAAATGGAACCCCAGAGACTAAATGTACTGTAAATGTATGTGGCCAAGTGCTATCTGATAACAAAAAATACATTTTGATTTTGGTGTAAAAAGTCTTCGACTGACCTCTCACTTGTGCTGGAATCCAAAGACCTGCAAAGGGCTTCCTGGAGGTCGGGGTCGTCAGAGAGGTATTCCTCCTCAAACAGGTTAAGGTATGTACTACAAAATAAAACAAGAATATTTTATAATTAAGGTACAAAAAATATGTTTGCTAACACAGACAGCTGCATTACTACTGGACAAATAACTTTGTGGCTGATACAAACACAAATGATAGACAACGGACCCACCTGTTTGTGGGCCGGCAAAGGCTGATTTGTTCATCAGAAAGGTTCAGATCAAAACTTAACATAGCAAATAGCTCTTTAGTGACAATACTGTATGCAAAGAGATGAAAATTTTTGAAAAGATGGACCTGTAGGATGTGCAGGATGAACTATTGCCAGATGCACTGGGCTGTATGGAACCATGGGAAACACCAGAGGTCTGATTCGCAAAGACGCTACTCCTGTTACTGCCTGCATTGACAGTGGGGCTAATCGACAACCCACGAGTGTTGCCACTGGACATGGTGAGAGTCTCATCAATAGTGATGCCACCAGCACAGGTGGACATGGTGAGGGTGTCAGCAGGGATAGAAGGTGCATCAGTGCAAACATCTTCTGTAGCAAAACACCATATAACTTCGTCACCACTGGACATGGACGGGGTATGACTGGAGAGGGAATGGGCCTCAGAAGTGGAGATATCTGGGACAACTTCATTGGAGATGTCAGGTGTACTACCAGTGGCTGTAACCATAACATACTGAAAATTAACTCAACATTTTATAGTTATATGACAGTGAGCATCAGAACACATTTAGGGCTTGTACAATGCATGTATCTTTTGTACATGTACCTATTATCTGGTAGAATATTTCTTTGCATGAAATTATTTTTTTCTGCACAAAAATATTAATAAAAAAAAACTTTTTTTTTTTGTCAGTGTCAGATATTTCTGCCAAACCAGGGTCATTTGAACCGCTGCTTTCCACATCAGAAAATGGCTGTAAATGCAAACAATAACTTGTATGGATCCAATAGACCGTGCAAACAAGAAAACATTGTAACACTTGACTTTTGCCAGAGCTTACTACAAGCAACTGTTTCAATACACTATTGCCATTGTGACTGCCACTGTCATAAACATGTCTTGAAATCATCAGTGCTACTTACATATTTGTTTTCCTCTCTTAAAATGATCTTGTCAGGCCTGACATAAATCGACTTTTGATGGAAAAGTTTTTTCACCAGGTCTCCATTCAGGCTCTGTGTTGGGGTAAGGGATGGCTCAACTAATTTGTTGTAGCAAGGCAACAGGATTTGTAACCTAAGGGAAGGAAAACACTATACATTAAACTTCTGGTGAAGCTAAAAGAATACAAGGAAAATATTAAGCATCAATACATCATTTGTATGAACACAGAACTTTACATTCTGTTATTTTCTCTGTTTAACCAACTTCAGTTTACTTCTGTCATTTATTTGAGTATAACATTCTAAACAATATTTTTTTCACAATGCAACTTTATTTGATAGCAACAGTTGAAGACAGAGAGGAAAGGGGAGAAAGAGAGGATGAGATCCAGCAAAGAGCCCAGGTTGTACTTGAACCCCCCTAGCTGTTGTGGGAAGGACTTGGCCTTTAGTATATGGGATGTACACTCTAGGTGAGCTACAAGGCCACCTCAGTTCAGTATACAATGGAGTTGTTATGAGCTATTTACTGTACAACCAGGATACATTAACAAAATGTGTGTTCATATATCCCAGCAAACCTGTCCGAAATCAGCAGCAGCAAAAGGGAATTAATGTAAAACAATATTTTAATTTGCAGCACACAAGCACTTAAAATGAAGCTTTCATAGTAAAGTATGCTGGTATTCTTGTAAATATTAAATGAAAAGAGGGAACAAATCGTGAGCTTTCTCCATTCTGACCATATTTGAGATATTGTGGTGTAAAGTTTTAACATTCTATTCAGCAAAACTGAGAAGCAGAACAAGTTTTGCAGATTAAATGACCAAAAATGCATAAAACTTGGAAAACTTAACCCACCTCCTATTGTGTTAATAAGTAGTACCAGAACTGGAATATGTCAATAACTCAATTTTGACAAAAATGGAGATAGAACCTTATAATTCTAAGTTCACGAAATATGACAAAACAATTCCAAAACTTACCTGCATCCCTCTACAGCTGCCTGGAAGGCTCCTGTTATTTCCTTCATTACTCTTCCAGCATCCCAGCTACAGCTGAATTCCAAGGCAGATTTGATGTGTCCATTTTCAAATAGCCAAGCTTTTCTGGCACGCCTTGGCACATTTGTAGTTTTGTCATCAGGCAAGAGAATCACCTCTTTGAAGAAAGTCTGAGCAGATTGTGCACTGCCTAGTGTCTGAAACCTGAGAAACATTAAATAAAATATATCATTTTGTACAGAAACAGGCAACGTTAACATTGAATTTACTTTACACTGTATTCATTTACACATTTTGTGGTGTCTCACATACAATTAAACTGTGTTACAATGATTAATTCCATCGTAATAATTTCCATCAGGCATGATCTCATTGTCTGTATGCCCGCAGTCCGCTGTGTAAGTAACGTGCCTAATGTGTCGTCGATCATCAAATATGTTCAATACTAAATTAAATATTCATTCTGCACTATGGATGTGGGTGATTGTCATTGTATCTAAATAATAAGAGCTTCTCTTCAGTTGATGAATTCTCTGCAGCTGAAACAGCTTCTCCTGTCTCGGAGAAGTGCCGCGTTGGAGCGCAGTGCCATTACGCACGACCATTTACTGTGTTTTACCTTTATTATATCACCTGAAAACGATACCAAGCTAACCATACAGACCTACATACTCTACATACATCCGAATCTTGGTCTGGTGTGGAGATCTGAGCTAAGATATAGAATTACTATATCTTTATATGCACTTTACTGAGAGGCCACTCCTTACCTCTTCCGTCTTGTGCCCTGTCTTGTGAACGGGCGGAGATTATACACCGGGGCCGTGGTTGAAGGAATGCTGTCTGCTTGAACAGCTGTCTGCCCTCTCGTAACAGTTCTGCCCCGATTAAAGAGGGACCGGACTTCTTCGTCCGAAGAAGTGTGGTGGGCACGGGTATTGGTACCCCCATACCCGGGTATTGGTACCCCCATAGGCCAGAATCAGCATATGGGGGATTCTGGCCTGCACAAGCATTCGCTAGTGTGGTTATTATCTCTTCATTATTTAAAAGAGCTGTAACTAAATTCCGAGCTGACTCAGCCATTTTTGCTGCCGCCGCCGCATCCGCATAGGTCAAAATCGGTTAAAATACAAGGTGCCGACGATGACGTCAGTCAAGTGAGTTTCATTCCATATATTCAAGTTTCATTCAATATATTCAGAAGTTCAATCAATATATTCAAGCTTCATTCCATATATTCAGAGGTTCAATCAATATATTCAAGGTTCATTCCATATATTCAAGGTTTCATTCCATATATTCAAGGTTTCATCCCATATATTCAAGGTTCATTCAATATATTCAGAGGTTCAATCAATATATTCAGAGGTTCATTCCATATATTCAAGGTTTCATTCAATATATTCAAAGATTAATTTCCTGAACGGCATGCCATATGTTTCAGTAGCTGTATAGAACTGCTGTGTTTTTAAGCAGTTGTATGGTTGTACAACTGCTCAGCTTTACGGCCGTTCTATACAGCTACTGAAAGTTTTGGCCTGTGTATTTACCAACCCAGACCCAAAACCCACCCTGATAAATACACAGGCCAAAACACAAGGGAAGCATAACTCACTGAAACATAGTTACCTGACAGAATCTATATGACCTATATATAGATTCTGACCTATAACATAGTTCTGATTACTGTAAACCAAACAAAGCTCACTCATCACATGAAATCAACAATAAGTTGTTAAACAGTATAATTAGGTTTTTACATGGACAGTTACATAAACTAAGTTCAAACAACGCTATTTCCAAAAACCAATATTGACTGGCCGAATTTACCTTACCTTACTCACTGAGTAACTTGAACAGAATATCACTGTGACAATATTTTACCAGGTGACATAAAGACAGTGTGTTATGGTTGAGGGATATAATGATAAGCGCTCGGTCAAACATTGTGTTATTCCTCAAGCAACAAAGAAACTTACAGCTCGAAAGTTATTTTATAGGGTCCTTTGGTTCTCCCTCCCTCCCTCACAGCTGAGGAGAGGGAGCCTGGGTCCGCTGTAGTTAAAGAACCCTGAATTTAGATCATATTAAGCTGCTGTGGCTGTCTCTCTTAATCACTCATCAGTAGACACAGTAATAATTATATACCTTTCTAGATTTGATCAAACCACCGGTTCACCGTTTTGCCTCTACTTTTCCACACCACACAAAATTTCGGCAAAGGCACTTTCTAAAACTTTCACCGAAACAGATTTTAGATTCAAAATCATTTTATCTTTCAGACTCAGCTGATATACATGTTGGTCAGGGTCATGATAGCTTTTACTATGTTTTCATCACAACCAGAATGGAGACATCTCTGTGGTCGTGAGACGAAGTGACTATGGTCCAAAGTGTGTTCTTCTGTGGTTGCAGCAGTGATGAGTTAAAATACCTTAGACCTGAAACAGCTCCAGTATCGGGTTTCATAGTTTGCTCTGGATAAAAGATTCTCTAAAGTAACCAGCAGATGAAGATGGGATGAGCAATCCAGGATCTCCAGTGAGTTCAACAGGCTGCTCAGGTTAATTCAATTCAATTCCACTACTATATAGCCATATCACAACAAAATTATTCTATACTTATATATGTGTCTAGACCATACTTTTAAAATAGGTATTTACAGAGAGACCCAAACAAATCCCACCATGAGCAAGCACTGTAAGGACAGTGGCAAGAAAACTCCTTTAGACAGAATGATCTCATACAGTAGTTCGAGGTCTGTACACAGTTGCACCGCACTCATGGGAGCTTTCAACCTTCAGCCACAAACTCAAGGTCACATTATGAACATAATTGTTTCTCACGACCTGAATGTTGTCTTTGGACATAAACTGCAACCCACCACCACTTCTGCTACTAATTAGGGAACCAGGATGGTGTCTGCTGCGTTTGGAACATGTTGTAACCTTGTAGGTGGAGACCTCAGCAACAAAGAAACCGTGGGTGAGTTTCTGGTGGCACACAATATTCATAACACAGTTCGGCGATGGCTCGCGTCATTACACATGGATTTGGCAACCCTCTGCATTGTGGTGAACAATGGTCAAGCGTCAGGGCCTGCTCAGTGTCTAGTGATAAAGAAGAGGCATCATGTCGTCCAAACTGACTTGTCTCATGTTCTCCAGAAGGCAGTGATTTCTGTGTTGGCGAGATTTTACTCTATCCACAGTCCACCGAGAGAGGTCACCGACCGATTGCAACATAAGCCAGCCGGGTTCAAAATGTGCTTCAGTGAGACGACAGCGATGTTCTGGTCATACTCTTGAACCTTATGAATTGTACATGCAAAAGGCCAGTTTAATGGGAACTGTTCAACCACCTTTTCTGTTTTGATCCTCCTCTGCTCTATGTACACAAGGTTATCATTATGTACTCCTGTGCTCTGTTACTGCTGTTCCTTCCAGCTGTTTCATCATCCATCTTTTGTCTGCTTAGTGACACGGAGGACATGTTGTTGAAAGGTTACCACCTGACTAAAGTAGCAATTAGTTCATTGACTAATCCTTGAGACACATCAAGGTTTCTAGTGAGCATAACATTTATAATTCCTTCAGCAACTTGCAGTGTCTGGTAACTCATTTCGCCTCCTTTCACTGGTTTGTCTTGCTGCGCTATTCTTAAGCCAGGATCGTGGGTCCTTTTATAGTCATCAGCATCAATTGTAGTGATGTGACAGCAGCCGAGCTAGTGTTGCAGAGTTGTGCATCTACTGTCTATTAGTAGCAAATATGCAGGACATCAGTTGGACAAAGTTGTGGTTCAGTGACAGCTTGTGACAGCAAAGCCTGTCTGGCGTCAGACAGCTCATCGACCTTCCCTTCACACGTGATCCTGTTCAACATCTCAAAGGCAACATCATCTTCTTGACGCATGGGTCTCAGTCAGAGTGATCATCTGAAAGTGTTCCTGCCACAGATCAATCTGTGATGGGTCGTACACACAGAGAGGTTTAGACTGGTGGCAGCTGATAAAAGTCTCCAACTGCAATTACTGACATTCCTCCAAAGTGTTTCTGACTGCCTTTGATCTGTTTGAGTCTTGCATCCACGTAGGCAAAGAGGTTTTGACACCATAAATAATTTCATCACTGATGATGATTTTACTTGTAGTTCTGCTCTGACCTCATCCATTGATTAACGAAGTCCCACAAAACAAGTTTCAAACTTCTGCAGCTTGAGAGAGTGCAGTGTAGTGCCAGAAATATTAAAGGTTGAAGTTCCAGGAAAGAAGTCAACAGACAGTGGGCCTTGATATGTCAGCCTCTTTCAGCATGTCTGGGCAGTTTGCTCAGTATCTTAGATGCCTCTGAGTAGATGCATTTGATGAGATGTACCCCTGTGCCAGCACCACCGCTTTTATGAAAAAGAACAGCTGCTCTGGATTCAGTCCACAACACGCTTACACCAGTCACTGCATAGAATACACAGGCTCGCTTCTGGTTCAGATTCTGCTACGTGATGTAAATACCACAGGATCAATGACAGGGGTTTCTGATGCCTCTGGCTCTGTTACATTAGCTCGTTGACCGTAGTTCGGGGACATTTTCTTGAACATTGTCATGATCTGGCTCTGCTGCCCAGTTCATGGACACACCCAACCTGTCTGCTTCAGGATTCAGGTGCCAGGTTACACCATTCATCAATCAGTCCTCTGTTCTCTCACTCTTCAAGTCCCCACCCTATCACCATCCGTCGTTCGTTTCGCTTTGTTCGCCTCCATCAGAACTGCGCAAACCGCATCGAGTCCGTTATAGAAGGATCATACCGCAGTAAGAAAGGCCTTTTCAGTTCCTGATCTGAGCGGTAAGGAATGTATAGTTTTAGAAGTGTTGCATAAAATTGCTCAGGATGTTTTTTCTGTGAGCAGCGGTGAAATCTGATGACGGCAGGCATTTTTTCTCCTCTGAACAAATCCCATGTCATTTAGCAGGGGCAACATTTTTACCTTTTCTCTGCTGACCATAGACAAATCTGCATGTGGATGCAAAGTCAGCCTGTTCAAACTCTGGTGTTTTGTCTGATTTACTTGTCGTCAAAGATGTCATCCACATTTGAACACTCTGCTGTTGTGCTCTCCAGGCACGTAGAGGGGGCGACTCATTTTCAGTGGATTGTCATCTGTTGAAAGGAACATCGACAGCACGGAACACTGTTTCATGTGAAGGCCACAGGCACGGTCACACCTCTGAGCACTGGGATCTCTCTCTTTTTGAATAAGCCTGTATGACCCTCTCATCTCATCACACTATATTGACATGGTCCTGTTTGAGTTCTGAATGACTGTTTTGAGGTACTCAGACATTTTAGACTCTTGCTTTGTTATGTAGCTGGTGAGCCTTTTTTGGGCTCTAACGTGTTCCTGGTGGTGGGTTTTGCATACTCGTGGGCTAGCATCTTCTATGGAGTGGTCTGCTGGGGCAGCAGCATCTCAACTGCAGACAGGAAGAGACTGGACAAGCTGATCAAGAGAGCCAGCTCTGTCCTGGGGTGCCCCCCTGGACCTGTGGAGGTGGTTATGAGGAGGATGGCGAAAGCAGCTATCATCCCTGATGGACAACGAGCTCCACCCCATGCAGGACAGTCTGACAGCACTGAGCAGCTCCTTCAGCAATAGGCTGCTTCACCCAAAGTGTGTGAAGGAGAGGTATCGCAGGTTCTTCCTTCCTGCTGCTGTCAGACTCTACAACCAGCACTGCTCCTAGTACACCACATACACACATGGACCATTTTCACTAGGTTTTTCTGCACTTTAATTAATCCAAAACAGTTGCTATCAGTCAATCACTGTGTACCCCATTTTCAAATGTGCAATATCTGTATTTTAGTTCATTTTCTGGTTCATATATAAAGTCCCGTGGATTATTGCTCTCTGTTAATATTTTTTATTACATTCTCATGTTTATACTGTTGTATATTTATAGCCTTATCTTTGTTTTTTTACCTTGCCTTTTACTCGTATTTATGTCTTTTTCTGGTCTCTTTTCAATCACGTCAAAGCGAACAATGTAAAAACCCTCCCATTGTGGGTCAATAAAGGATTATCTTATCTTATCTTAGTTTCGCTAGTTTAACAGATCACTCGCCTAAACAGAGTGTCCAGCTGGGCCGCTAGGACCTATTGGCACTGCTTTATTTTGCCTTTTTATTTTTGGGTGAATCTCAGGCTGAGATAGTGATCTCCCAAGGGGTAGCGATCAGGACCTCAGCTGCTGTGTTAGGCCTTTAAAGCTGCCTCAAGCCCCGAAAAGATCCCAAAAGATACAAAGGTACAGTTTTGTTTAGGCAAGTGGCTGAGGAAGTCTGGTTTGTGAGGCTGGTTTGTGCTGGGTATGCGGGGTCAAACCTGTGTGTTTTTGCAATTGTTGAGTGTTGTTTTGCTGCCACCGGGGAGTTTGCTCTTTGCTAGGCTGTGGTTAGTTGGTGTGTTACCTGTTATGGTATATTGTTCTGCTGGTTTGCTCAAAATGGTGAGCTTTGATTTGGCTGGGTCTGCGGCTAACCCTATGCTAAGTCATCAGTTAGATAAATGCAAAAGGCCAACCTGTTTATGACTGCAGTATTATGATATTCTGTGAGGCTGCCTCTGTTAAGAAGGAACTGGTTGAGCTGGGCAACCGTTGACGTGGCCGGGGTTGTGCCGAGGAGGCTGCCCCTCAGCAGCATCAAGCACTGCGGATGCCAAGGTGGCAGCCATCCTGTTGTATCCCTACCCACTCCGTCGAGCTCCAGTGGTTTCTGGGGGTGGCTGATTACAAGCAGGTGCTTCTGGCAAGAACTTCTCGATTGTGGTTGCTCCCTGCCTGAGCTTTGTGCCCTGCCATTCCATTTATCTGGAGCAGACTGCCGGCATCCCTTGATGTGGTAAAATCCCTCCTAGTGTAATTCCATTTTAAGGGCTCCTGACCCCCTCGCTGCCCTTCGCTGGAGGTGGACACTAGTGCCAGATTGCAGACTCCCAAGATTGGGGGTATGCGTTATTCAGTGAAGTTCGAGGTCCCACCATTCTACTATCAAAAGAAACTCTGGTCATGCTCTCGCCCTGAACATTTTGAGGTATATGTTGTTTGAGCCCGCCCCAGCAGATCATTTTTTACTGATCACAATCCATTGGTTTTCTGTTCGCTGATGTATAATAATAACCAGTGCCGATGCACTGGGCTTTACAAGCACAGGGAAGCTACAATATTAAAAAGCTGACAATACTGTAGCTGATGCATCGTCCCACTGCTGAGATGGTGACAGAGCAACTCGGCGTCTCTCATGAACTGTATTTTGAAAGTAAAAGATAATATGAGGTTATGTTGCCTTTAACTTTTAGAGAGATGTGTGAATGAGCCATAGGCTAGGGCCAAACGGGGTTTGTGGGGAGAGACACAGTCTGGGCTGGTAGGCCACGGCAGAGCTGCAACATGGCGCTCTGAGTGTGTGAATGCAAGAGCTCCAGAGTCTCGTCCTTACTCCCGAGCTATAGGTTGCTTTACGATATCCCTGTTTGTTGTTGCTGTTCCCGTTTTCCTTAGATTATTATAAATCAAAGGGCACACTGTTGAACGCAACCTGGTCTCCCAGAACTTCCTTCCCCTCTGAGTATATCACAGTTACTCCTGGGGGGTGGGGGTGGGGAGTGTACCAATAGAAACAATTCGAAGATAGATGTTAATACAGTGCACTGGAACAGAGGTGACAGCATCCCAAAGAATAGCTGCATTATAACACAAGCGTTATCACAACTTTCCTCCTCATGTATTAATTTGATGTCCATCTATTATGACGATTGCTGTAAATGACGGACTTGGCTGTATAATCAGCTCTGAACAGCAGAACTTTCTCAGTTTTGGACCTATGGGCTGTGTCTGTGTGAAATGATGAATGGCAGAGGTGACGTTACAGAGCTAAAAGATTTGTAATGCACTGTGATAGTACAAACTGTAAGGGCTGATACAATAACATCATAAAGATTTATGAGTGCTGTCATGACCAAGTAGAAATTGTTCATATAGACTTATCTCAGTCATGATGAACACTTTCCAGGCTTGAATCCAGAACCCTCTCTCTGTGAGGCGAAAAGCAATCACAAGTTGACTTTATTGTCATCTGAGTACATCAAAGTGTTGCTGTGAAAAGTTCTGAGGAATATGTATGGATTGTAACAGAGTCTTAAGTGAATCAGGTGTGTATGTCTTAGGAGGGTGAATAACAACAAGAAAACAACGATAGAAAGAGCATTTGTCCTCAACATTTTCCTGAAAGTTGTTAGTTGTGTTTGTGCCAGGAGTTACATGGTGAGTCAATAGTTTTTTGTAGGCTACCACCAAAGTCATATCAATGACAATGAGAAATGTGGGAGATGGAGGAAACAGAGTAGCATGCACCAACAAAATGATCTCTGTCAGGCAGGCTCCATGGACAGGTGTCCCTCAGCTCAATAAAGCAGGAATGCTCATCTGAAAGGAGAAATATTCAGGGATAGTACCCCTGCATTCCCACCTGGTAGGTACACCTTAACTTCCTCCCAAAATCAAAAGCTCTCATGTGTGACTGTCCTGTGAGCACCCGTCACAGCTTGATCAAGTAACTTGAATCATGCATCAACCACCTTGTGAGGTGCCTGGCAGATTCCCACCTCCTGATAAAAGATTTGAACAATATTTGTCCATGTTACCAGAAATGTTGATCTAAAATCTGTCAGAGTTGTGTACAAAGTAATTTTGAGGACGTAATGAGGACGCAGGTGTTCTGGGTGAAAAAGGATAAATGTACCGTGTCCCTGAACTCAACATGCTGCAGAATCATACAACACACTACAGACCTGTTAACATACAAACAGGCAGATGAACACGTTGGACATTCTTGTTTTTGTTTTTTAATTGTTAATCTGTGTATACATCTACATTAAACCCAAAGTTAAATAACCAGTGAGTATCCTCCTGCTGGGAAAGAAGTCATCACAGCTGTGTTTGTATTCGTTAACACTAAAAAATGTAAGTCAGATTTCTACTAACATGTCAGACAACCACTGGAAGTTTGCTGTTTTGACCCTACAGGCTTTGAAAGTAACTGTTAGTGTTGTAGAGTCATTTCCATGCTCAACCCCAATATATTATACATACCAGACTCTGTAGGCCCGCCTATATCAGCTAACACAGCAAGTCCCTGGAACATTTCTGTTGTGGTTCTGTAACCTGTTGTGTTGTCTGAAATTATATACATGTTGAGCTTTCAAGGCCAACGTATGAAATGGAAACAGAAACAGGTGTCGTATTTTTTAGAATGTGCCAATATTGCCATTTTACAGTTGAATGTGGACATATTGAAACATTACACCATGGTGGCTTGTTGAAGAGCAGAGAGACATCACTTGACTATTGTGGGGAAAAAATTGATCATCAGGAAACAATGAAAGACATCCCTTCTTATGTGTGTGGATCTGAAGTACAACCTGAGACGCCGCAGGTCATGAGCATCAGTGCTCACAGGGTTTCACAACAGCTTCTCACTGTAAGGTCACTGTAAGGTCCATTTAGATCAGGTATAAATAGATTATTCACCAACTAATTTTTATTTGCCCTTTGAACATGTAAAGAAACACTGGCACATTCCATTATATCATGTGATCAATAGGCATTTATTTGACCTTAATTCAACACAGTAACAGTAACAGTGTTGTGCTGTTGCTTACATTTACAGTAGTCTGTCATTAATACATCTCTATATATCTTCTATAAACATGACAAAGACAAATTTATGAAGTCAATAAATTACATGACAGTAAAGACAGAGTTTCAGATCAGCACACAATCATTCAACTCTTCTGGTGTCAGGAAGTTGTTTCAGTTTGTTCTGGTTCGCCTTCAAGTCCAACATCAGCCTCTTTATACCTTCTGTGTGTAGCAGCTCACCCAGTGATGCACCCAGTGCTGCTGTCATCCATCACCTTCACCACAGGCTCAGCAGGATCTGGTGTCGGTCTGCAGCCTGCTGCACTCCCGCCCACACAAAGGGTACCCCCAGCTGATGGACGGTCGCTGCCTGACTTTAGCCCATCATCAGCAACCCACCTCCTTCTTCACAGCTTCGAGCCTGCAGTTTCATTGCTCATTTCTATCAATCTTCCTGTCAGCCCTTGATGTCATTCTGGATGGAGGTATTGTGCTCAGACACTGGAGTATGATTTCACCTGAGATTCATGCCCTCCACTTCCTTCTTAGCTCTGCCCATGCATCAGAGGCCTGCTCATTTCGGCGACACCACACCAACAATCATAGCTGGTCCTGAGAACAGGTTAAAACACCATTAAGTGTCTCTGCTACACCATCACCTGATTTTTTAAAATAACCTGCAACATTTAAAGCTTCATTTATTTACCACCAGCAATCCATCCATAGATCGACAAGGTGACACCAACTTCCAGCTGCTGCTCTACAGATCTGTGAGCAGAGAGGAAGGTTTAAGACATGAGACCGAACAGACTGATCAGCTGTTGAATGATAATGTCAGTCATCTTGATCCCTGGTCTTTTTATTTCACAAACCTGATGACATGAGTCTAGAAGGTGTTCTAGTGAACATGACACAGCAGTGATCAGTTCAACACCCGTCAGTAGCCTGTGGTTTCAATACAGTCAACTCTGCCATTCTTATCACATACCCACAAGAAATGGTCCGATCCATGAACACTGCACAACCAAAGCAGGATATCGATTACTGTGAGATGAAACAAATACTTTATTACTTTATTATAAATAAGTTCTTTACTCAATAGCGGACGGCTGATTCCGGTTTATTTCTAAAACATCAACCTGAGGAAACAGGGTGTTTGTCATGTTCAGAGCAAAATGTTTTATCAGGGAGGAAACATTAGCGACCTTGTACCTCTGTCGGGATAAAGTAAAAGTTAAGTTTGACCTGTTCTTTTTCACTTCCTTCATGTGTAGCAGTGTACTGTACTTAATGTACTGTATAATGTAATAAATCAAAAGAACTCACCCAACCACTTGTTATTAATTTATAGTACACTAACCTGCCTTTAGTGGTCATAGCAAGATTACAGATGTTTCAGACATGTCTGTACACCTACCTGTTCAAGAACTCTTTGTGTTGTCTCTGTCCTGATTTCCCCACAGAGAGGGCCTAACAGATTGTGGGCGGTGTGAGGAAGTGTTGAACCCAGGATGCAGGTGGGGAGGGGGACAGAAGTTGTAGTTGTAGTAGGGGTGGGGGTGGGTGGGGTTGTGAGGTAAGGCAGTGTTTGCTGGTGTAGACTCAGCGGGCAAAGAAGTTGTTAAGCTCCTTTTGCCAGTGTTGTTGTTGCTGCTGGAGGATGTGGGGCTCTGGCCTCTAGTTGGTTAAGGCCTGGATGCCCCTCCACATCTGTCACTCAGCTGTTGTCCATCAGATAGCTCCTCCGGTCTTCTTCCTGTAGCCTCCTTTGCCTGTCGGATGCCTCTTCCCGTTTGCTCTGGTGAAAGCAGTGAGCTGTCCTTCGCCCCAAAGGCTGAGTTACGCCTCTGATCAGCCTAGACTTCACTTGTCATCCAGGGTTTCCTGTTGGAAGACCTGATGCGCTTTGTTGAATGTCACATTTTCTACGCAGCACTTCATGTAGAAGAGATTATTCCTGTGTGTCCTAAGGTCCCGATATCTTCAAGATGTCCTATTTGTACGCAAAACAGTCCTGTAGCTGGAGGAGAACATCTTCAGGCCAGGTTTTGATGGTTTGGGTGCTTGGTTTTGATTGCTTTCTGAGGGGGTGTAGCCCGGGATGAGGAGCAGGAGAGATGGTGGGCTTGGCTCAGGTGGGGAGGTGCCGCCCGTCCATGCTTAATGTTGAACATACATGATCAAGTGTCCTTTCCCCTAGTTGGACATTTGACAGTCTGGTGGAATTTGGGAGGTCCTTAAACATGCTTGGTTAAATCCTCCGCGATGATGTGGGATCACGATGATTCCTGTTGCTTGTTTATAATGTCTTGAAGGTGGCTAGTGCTGAGCTAACGTTAGCATCCCAAATAAGTAATGTAGACAGCAGTAACAATGACCACTGTGAGCTCCCGAGGCAGGTAGAATGGTCTGCACTGGACAGACATGGCCTTGAGGTCTGGAGTGGCTGTCTGTTATTCTGCTGTTTAGGTCTAGTCTTCAAGCACATCAACACAATGAGCCCTCCCTACTTTTCCCAGAGGCTGGAGCGTGGTCATGGCGATGAATGGTTCGGCCTGCTAGCTCCACCGTAGCGTCTGGAATTTGAGGATTCCGGTACGATCAACAGACAACACTCAGGATGTTCTGTCTGCTGTAGGCTATGTGAGCGTGACATAGCCTGACAAACCACGAAAAACACAGGAAAACACAAAATAGTGCACAGAAGGAGCTCGATCCGTTGCGTCCGTGCGCGCCGCCATTTTGGTCAAAGTGTGTTAGCAATACTTTTGATCACCGGTCCCAGCTCCCTTGAGATCATTAACAAGCTCCTCCCATGTAATTTGGCCAATCCCTCACCTTTCAGAATCATCCTGACCCCATGAGGTGAGATCTTGCATTGGGCTCCAGAGCGAGGGTCATTATTTTTTTTCTGGATTTTCGTCTCTGTTAAAATAAACTGACCATAAAATTGTGAATGTTCAAGACAGAAATCACTTTATCCTGTACATATCAGAAAGATAGTGATCCAAACCAAGGATGAAGTTAAGGATAGGCATCCAAAACCACCAGTTAGGTTAGGTTGCCCGGTTTACGAAATATGCCTTGAGCACTGCGGTGACATCTGACACTGACTACACGGTTTGAGCGGAGCGCTGTAATGCAATGTATGAACCAAACGCATGTCACCACATGGTTGTTGTACTACTGTGTGTGTGCACCTCTACTGAAGTGAGAGAGTGGGAAAGAAGAGTATTATAGGCAAGGTTGTTGGGTTGGTACAATGTCACAGTCAGATTTGAGCCTTTACCATGTCAATGATCTGATTACTTCTTCCACCATCAAGTCAAACAATAGCACAAACACACTAACAGAGGGAGGCAGTGATGTTCCAGCAGCTCACATGTTCTGCTCAGTAAAATTCAGTTTTTTGTCAGTGGAGTCTGGTAGCGATTGCCCAGCGAACTGTTCTTCATTATTAATGCACAGATTCCAAAGATTTTTGTCCCTATTAATCATTTAAATGGGAAAATAAAGTCCAAATTCCAAAACACCAGAGTTATCCTTTCAGTTGTCAACATATTTTGTATGTCACACAACAGACTATTTGTTTGCCATATTTTCCACAGACATTTTTTATCAATGATGTTTTCTATGTCTCAGGGTAAACAACAGGATACAACAAAGTCCGGTATATACTGGCTAATGATGAACCTTGGGTTCTGTAGATTTTAATCAATTTCAATTTCAATTTTTTTCCTCACCTCACTGTGTGTGTATGTTAGCCTTCAAAATGTATTTACAATCTATAGTCAGCTGTACAAATATGGAAACACAACGTTAAAAGAACACATTGTAACAGTGTGATCTGTTATTACTACATCACCAAAATCTAAACTTTACAATGCACCTCATTTTATACTGTTTATACACTATTCTCAGTGTGAGCTTTAGAAAAGCCAGTCTCCTGATAATCAGCTGTGACAGAGCTCAAAGAAACATGAACGATACACGAGAGCTTTTGATTTTAGGAGGAAGTGCAGTGAACCTACCAGGTAGGAATGCAGGGTACTATCCCCGAATATTTCCTCACCCTTTTCAGATAGAGCATTCTACTTTATTGAGCTGAGGACACCTGTCACAGAACCCGCCCGACAGATCATTTTGTTGCACCTTTTCTCTCTGTTTCCTCCATCTCTCCCACATTTTCTCATTACGATATGACCTTGGTGATGACCCACAAAAAACTATTGGCTACCGTCAACTCCTGGCACAAACACCTTTAACAACTTTTCAGGAAAATGTTGAGGAGCAAATGCTCTTTTCAGTTTGGCTTGCTACCTGTGATATTCAAGTAAAAACATACACTCTGGATTCACTTAAGACTCTACATAATCCATACATATTTCCTCAGAACTTTTCACAGCAACACCCTCGATGTACCCAGATGACACAACCAACATAGCAGTTAGCACTGTCGCCTCACAGAGAGAGGGGTTCGGGTTCGAAAGCTCGGGCTTTTTCTGTGTGAAGCTTGCATGTTCTCGCTGCCCATGTGGTTCGTCTGGGTTCTCCAGCTCTCCCACCATCCAAAGACATGCACCTTAGGGTTAATTGGTGACTCTAAATTACACGTAGGGTGTGAGTGTGTGGCGGATCATATGTGTTGCCCTGCGATGACCATACAGGGTATACTCCCCGCCCGCCCAGCTACAGCTGGTTAGCTCCAGCTAGTACAATCATATTTGTTGTTACTGTTACGAGAAACACTCACACATCACTGCCAGGTAATGTAGTTACTGAGATGTGACACTATTTTTGAACTGTTATCTGATCTTCAGGTGATGTCGTACAGAGGTGTTCTAACAACTGAATATATAAGAATTTATTTTTTGAACCACACATTTATTCTTTATACACCCTCTTCATTCATATTCTTCAAACCCAACACAACCTCTCTTGCAGCATTTAATCGATGTACCACCACAGTGGCTTTAAGCTTGTTTCCTACCAGTCATTCAGCAAATATCTGCTTTAAAAATCAGAACCTGTATTGGAAATTGCATGATCGGCGATAATTGTAATTTATTAATAATCTGACCATTTGTGTTGTACTTGTACACCAGCTCATCGAAATATCATGTTGTGTTTCTTCATTATGTCAGGCTGACAGCACTGCCCCATCCAGGACAGGAGCTGATACAGAGCTACATAGCTGTAACTCTGAGTGCCTCAGGGAAGCAAATGCTGTGTGGCTCAGCAGATGCTTCCTTTCGTTCTCAATACAACTTTGTTTTCTTTACTAAACCCTGTAATCTTTTGTACTTGCCCCACCAGCATCTCAGCGCCTGAGTGGAGGGTCATTTCCAGAAACGTAAGAATTACAGGAAAGACAACCGCAGAAAGGTCAAACATTGACTCTGTGTTTACCCAACAGGAAGACTCGACAACAATTTTAGTGTCAGAAGCGGGATCACCTGCACCCAGGGACCAGAGCTGCAGGTGGAGACTGTGCACAGCTAGAGTCTGGGACTCTAATCAACCTCCTGCAAAAGGTGGTAGACGGGGCCCTGATGCTCGAGAGGATCAGTCCAGTCACCAGTAACGTATGAATCCCTTTTTGGGGCAAACAACCTTTGTTCCTTCTGGTACAAGAGCCTCACTTTTCATATGAGTTCTTGCACGTCGTTGTTCCTTGATTTCAGATCAGCATTCAACACAATCATCCCAACAGCTAATACAAAAACTTGTCAACAGGGTTCAACACATAATTCCCTGTGTAATTTGGTGCTGGACTTCGGAAGACCGCGTGCGCGGTCGGCAGCAGCTCTCCAGGACCATCACACCGAACAGAGCCCCAATAAGGGTGTGTGTGTGTTCGTCCGCTGCTCTTCACCTTCGACCGCGATCGTGTACCAACCCACAGCACCAACCATCAAGTTTATGGATGATACGATTCGTGGTGGGGCTCATCACTAACAACGATGAGGCCAACTACACAGGAAGGAGAGCCCATTGAGCCAGTGGTAGGACAACAATCTCTTCCTCAATGTGGGAAGACCAAAGAGATTGTGGCTGACTTCAGGAGAGGTCAACCACGGCATCCCCCACTGACCATCAACGGTGCTGTTGTGGGAGAGGGTGAGCAGCACCAAGTCTTGGGGTGCACATCTCTGAGGACCTTTCTGGACCAGTGCCACGAACATTTCACCGGGCGAAGGCTCAGACACGCCTCTACTTCTCCCGCTAAACTGAGGAGAGCACATGTTCCTCCCCCATCATGTGTCTTTCTACCAGGGCACCATTGAGAGTGTCCTCACCTGCCGCATCACTGTGTGGTGGCGGAGGCTGCACTGCCTCCTGTAGGAAGACCCTGCAAACGCATGCATAGCCAGCAAGACCACTTGGTGCCCTCTGCCTTCCCTCACAGACATTTCAGACCCGCCACCCGCAGAGCCATCGCACGCCAGGACTTCCTTCCCACCCCTCCCACCCCTCTCTTCAGCCCTGCCCTCAGGGGCAGGGCACCAGAGCCTCGGCTCCGGGTCCTCAAGACTACGGAAACAGCTTTTTCCACCAGGCTGTCAGGAAGCTGAACCCACCAATCCACTCCCTCCGCCCCTGCCTCTAAAGGGGCACACACTACCACATACAAAAGACCTCTACCCTCAGCCTGCACACCAAATCTGCACCTTACTTGTCTTTGTACTTTGTCTATTCTGTCCTCAGTGCGTGTGTGTCTCTCACAAGAATTGACAGATAGCGAACAAGCTCAAGAGAGAGTCAGAAGCTGGAGTAAAGTTGAATGGTTCACTGTTGTCTTCATTCTCATGAACAATTTTTTGTAAAACTGAAATGGTACAGAAAAATATAGCATCAATTACTGAATTGTTACTCAAAAGTATAATATATTCACAGAGATGATAATGTAAATAGCTGTACATAACTAAATAATGTAGAGGGTTGTAGTTCACTGTTAATTTAACATTAGCAGCAGTTACATGCAAATAAAATACTGTAAACACTTATGTAACATATTAAAATGCACCATTAACACCTGTACAACAACAGAAGTGACTGAAAAATGAATAACTCACAAGCGATCCTTCTTCCTAGGCACAAACAGCAGAGGAAATGATGATGACAGCTGAAGCAAGCTGACCACATGGATGTAGAAACTAATCCTCTTTTTGATCAAAAGTCTCTATACTATGACCCAACAGTGTCATGTGATCTAATCTACCTATAAGAACAAAGGCTAGACCTAACAAGAAAATGAATGAATTAATTCAAAACACCAGTAGGGGGGAGAAAAGACAAATATGTCAAAACTCACATAGAACATGCGACATTGTCTATTTATTTTTGTTATTAATTTGTTACTTTTTATACTTTTATACTTTATACCTTTATACTTTTTTTCTTATATTTATATTTATATGTAACTAGAAGAGAGAAACGTTCAATTCTTCTGTATGTCCAATATAGAGGAATTAATAATAAAACTCTTTAAATCTTTGAAATCTTGAATCTTGGGGGGACTGTGACAGACGTGTCAACAGGGCAGGTATTGAAAACTGCTGTAGAATCAAAGAAAGCTTCAGGTCCAGGGAAGGACCAGGGTGCGCCTTTAGAAATTTAATGCATTTGAAAATACAGTAATTGATTCTTCAAAAAAATTTTGAAACTCATTCTCACTTGCAATTTTTACACCACGCACAAAAAGAAAAAAGTGAGTGTAAAAGAGTGAAAACACAAACAATTGAAAATTGATTGATGAAACCAAGGTCCCTACAACCACCTCAGAATAATAAATTCTAAAAATACTTAATTCTAAAAAACAAAACAAAATAATAATAGTACTACAGTTGCAATATTAGAAATTGAATTTTGTTTTAATGCTCATTAATAGCAAAGAGTAAACAATCAAATGATACTGATAATCCACCAGTGGACTAAGATTCAGTCTATGATTATCAAATATGCAACCAAGTAAGTTGGCCACCATAGTATGGGTTGAAGAGTGTGGTTTCATGTACAGGAAGTTTTAGCCTAAATCACCGCAGTTATTAAGAACCAAATTAGAAGAAAAGAAAATTGGTCAAGCTACACAAAAGGGAAAAAGAAAGGTGTTGTGCTAGACCAAAGCATTGGCATTTTGGTTTAAGGAAGCAAATCAGGGACAGAAAACAAAAGGCAGGGACAGAATCACTAATTCTATGTTTCAGTGCTCTCAGACTAGACCCCGATCTGACTCGCCCACCCAGAAGATGGCTGTAGCCATGGAGGCCAGTGCTCCCGCCTTTGAAGGAGAGGAACCACTCGACATGATGCAGCTCCAGCAGCCACCACAGCCCCCAGCTACAATGTCACCCTTGGTGCCTGCCAACAGACCACAGGTGCCAGCAGGGATCGGACCCTCCCAGTTAGTTTACAACCATGGACATTCAACAACATGAAGGAAGCCGCTTTCTCAGCTCCTTAGTCGAAAAACAGGGAGCAGAATATGTGAAATATTCTATTTTTGCCAACAGCGTTCAGACCCACAACCACTGAACTGTGACTTTTAACTGCCCCCAGAGAGAGCAGTATAGCATCATGTGATGAGAGGGGTATGTTGATCTCACCTGCTGGTTCCTCATACAGGTTTAAATGATTTTGCTCGAACAGAAACCTCTCTATCTGTTAACAGCAAGCATTGCTCAGATACACAACACAGGTTTGCTTGAAATGTAACATCACTGTCTAAAGATGTAATGTTTTAACAGTGCTGCTCTTTTCTCCCAACACCACAGATGATGGACAACCATGACTGTGTGGCAGTAATAACAGAACCTGCTCCCCGCAGGTCGGTGCCCCCACACCTGGACTTACGGACACACCTTGCAGAACGCTGACCTGGAACTGCGTAGGATCTAAGTTCAGCCTCAGGAGACCCAGCAACTGGTAAAACCATGTGGGCTATGCTTGTAACAACACAACACTGACACTATTTTTGCTGAATCACTCCTCAAATTACCTGCACAGGTAGCAGAGTTGCTGCATTGGCAGAAGCATGTAAATTCATAAAAACAAGAACAGCCTTAGTCCTTTAAGATCCTCTTTGCATGGCGGATGGAGCTAGGAATTGACCTAAAAGACCATTCCCCCACACCAGTGAGGATGAACAAAGACAGTAAACCTGTCCTGTGCTTTGGATATTCACGGTGAATAGGTAAAGGACACTCTCCCAAAGGCCACACACTGCACGACTTGGAACCAGGTGACTAGATTGTGGTGAAAGACCTGGGTGGAAGAATTGAAAACACGCCGGTGGAATGGGTCAGCCAGATTTCCCTCAATACAGAAATATGTATGAAGAACACCTTTCCCCCGCCTTGTGTTTGCGAGGGAGAGAGGGGTGTGATTATCAATAGGGCTACACGCTTTCAAACTCACGAAGAGGTGCACATCGATTACGGGTAGGTTTAGGTCACACTGTTGATGCAATGACGCCAACGACTATCCAGTGGTGGAGGGGTGGTGATGCAGAGGAATGTGGAGCACATTCCTGCTCGCTGTCATTATTGTCCTGCCACTGCTCCTGTCTGAAGTTACACCAGTCAGCCTGCAAGCAACAGGGTCACAGCAAATCCAACAGCAGCCACACTGGAGAAACCATCACGCAGATTAAAGAGGAACTGTTACCCGAGTTCACTCAGCACCCGACAAAACCCGGAAGAAAACTCATGGCATGCAGTAGTCATGGCTGCAGCCAGGAAAATTACCACGAGAGCTGCTATGTCGCACAACTTCCTCACGGGGTTGGTGCTTTTGATACCTGTGACACCACGCCCACTGAATGTTTCCAGGTCCTAGGGGTAATGGTAGCATGACGTGGCATGCTGATGGCTCCCTTTAAACCTGACTGACATCGTTACCTTAATCGCCTGACTGACAACCCCAGCTGTTTATGCCTCCAGTGATGGGTACAGGGTAACACATGTATCAGGGCCCTCGCCCCGGTGGTGCTATTACGTTAGTCAGAAAGTTGGTACCTCTATCACCATACCTCCACACTCACCCATTTTCATGCTAATCATGCTTATTATTATCCTCCACACAGGAAAATGCGGCGCTGAAAGAACTCCATGTTGTTTACATCTTAATGATTTGCTGATGAAGAGAGAAGCCAAGCCTCTGACTTCAACCACTGAGCCTGTAGTCATGAAGGACTCAGGAGATGGGAAAGTGAGACCAATGAAACTTTTTTGGCTAATAACTTTTGTTTTCTGGGTAGTTATTGCTGTTTTGATTTGTTGAAGTTGTCTGCATTAAAGCTTTGATTGTTTCAGAAGTTAGAAATTCCGTTGGACAAAGTTCCTTGACCTGTCTCAGAGGACCTCTCACGGGTCTTCTGACTTAGTCAGTTTTGAACCACTGATATTTTCCACACTGTGGGAAGTGAAACATAGTATAGATATTCACACAACATAGGGTGAGCGTGGCACAGCAGCCTGAACCATTTCTCTCTTGGTGCCTGTGTGCTCTCCTTCTTGCTCTCTCTCAACCAAAAATGACTTCTAAGGAAAGGTTTTGTCACGGGAAAGCGTCACACCCTTAACATGAAAGTGACATACAGGAGAATGTGTCTGAGACAGAGGATGATGGTGAGGAGGCATCCTCCTCTTGATGAGAATGAGACCATCAGTGTTGACCCTCCTGTTGTCTCTCAACCACCAGCAAACATACTACATTCCAAAATGGAGAAAGTTATTATGGTCCGTCTCCCCACCTGAACAACAGGGTAGACTTAGTGTTGCTAATGTAATCAAATGGTTCGGGTCCCACCAGATACCATGTCAGCCATGTCCAAGAAATAAAGTCATGTTTGAACTTTTCATCACACCATCAATTGAAAAGAATATACTTGACTACTACCCAAGAGAGGCGGTGTATGGGGACAGTTGAAGAACCTGATGTGAATTCCACTTGGTAAGTTTCACATTGGGCTGCTCGCCTTTGGCAGGAGTATACAAGTTAAAAGAAGCAACAGCAAGCCTTTGGGCTGCTGACATTGAAGTGCAATATTTTAGCCAATTATGTTCTAAACATATTCTATAAGTTCTCGTGGTCATACACTTTGATGACATGAAACAAGGCAGGGGCCGATGAGAGAGTGACAAACCTCGCAGCAATATGATGAAGGGGAAAAAGTGGGTTCAAAGGACACCCTTTCTTTACAATCCAGGCCCCCGCTACGACTGTGGATGGATGAGTCGTTGCATTTGTGGGCTTGTCCCATCAGAGCAACACATGCCAAGCGAAACCGGCCACAACACTGTATCAAAATATACAGCATGTGATGCAAGCAGTCCAGCTACGCCTGGAACAGCAGGTGTACACTGGAGTAAATTTTCCCTGGGGAAGCACCTGAAAAAAATCATGGCATGAGGGTGGTACTTGATATGGCTGATGGACTGAATGGTCATAACATTACATGTGATAATTTCTTTACATCATACACCCTGGGTGAAGAACTGCTGAAAAGGAAGGTTACCATGTAGGTGAGAAAAAACAAGCCAGAGCTTCCCTCTGAGCTGCTTGCGATGAAGAACCGGAAGGTAACATCTTCAATGTTTGGTTTTCACTGACAGAGCCACTGTTGTCTCCTTATTGCCCCAAGAAAGAGAAAATGTCCTGCTGATGAGCACCATGCAAAGATGCTGTCCTGAGCACCAGGGAAGACAGAAACCACAATGGCCTGGGACTACAACGAGAAGGAGGTTGATAACCCGACAAGGTCACACACACACAGCTGCCAACGATGACTGTCTGCTGGTTCTTGTAATTTTCTTGAACATCATTGATGTGAGCGCCTACAATGCCTTTCAGTAATATGGAGTGAAATAAACAAGGACTGGAACAAAGGAAAACTGAGTTTTCCTGGAGGAGTTAAGGTTGAATGCTGGTGTCTCACATATCAAGAGAAGATGTGCCTTCCAAGAGCATCAACACTGCTGCAACTGTTGTGAATGACATCCAAACAGAGACACACACCCCAACCTCCAGTGTTTCAAACTGCAGGCAGGGAAATCCTGGCAAGTGCTGGTATCTGTCCCAACAGAATGACCAAGACCAGCAAATACCTGTGTGTGAATGCAAGAAATAGATCTGCAAGGAATGCATGCACTCTCTGCATCGTCATGTGTACAGTAGTGCAGGCAAAAGGATGGAATGTACCCTCTCATGGCCTGGAAGAATAATATGTTGTTCATATTCTGTCTGTTTGTATTCTGTCAACCTTACTTATATATTTGCATTATTAGCATGGCAGAACAATGCCTGGACACAATGTTCAAATGTACTTTTTTTTAAATAGGTTTTTTGTGAATAAAGAACTGTTATGTGTTCCTTACTGATGTTCTGATGATGATGGATCTGTTTTACAAATAAAATCCTTCAAAATTTTTGAAATTGTGTTTGTTTTTCCTGGGATCAAATTTTCGACCTCTAAATATAATACATTACTATTCTTGATTACAGAGATTGTTTTTCATTCCAAATGTTATAGATAATAAAAATATGTACTTAGAAATAATAGAGTATATCATTAAAACACCTAAAGATATCTCCAATTTAGGTCAATCAGTGAGACTTCGCGGTGATTCCATATTTCCATAGTCACAATAGGTATTCCGATGTATTGGGGGCGCTTATTTATAGGGCTGTTTAGGTTGTCAGCAAGCAAACACAAATTTTTTTTATTTGATGCAGGATTTCTGGTGTGTATATTTTGACTTTGAGCACTAGCCTTGTAATATTTGTAAAGACAGGTGCTCTTCAGGTGTCAGTTTTGAACTGGCAATTAAGGCATGTCACTGAGAGATGTGTTATCAAATATTAGGATCTATTTCTCAGATAACCAAACTATTGTCAGTAGATTAAATGTGATGAGGCAATAATAGATAACAAGAACAGTATTGAACATCCATAGTTAACATTTAGTTGAAGAAGTTTTGCAAAGCATGTAAAGATTTGGACAAATTAAAATAACAATTAAAATGTTGATAAAACTTGATCTGACTAATTGTTGATTGGAGTAATAGCCGATAGCAGATAGCTGTTAAACTTAGCATTGTCTCACATAGAGCGCACACAGAAGGCAAAAGGTTTCCTCAGCTGTGTTTGAAAGGATGAGGAGGAGAGGAAATTATAAGGAATATTTTAAGAAAGGATATATATGATGTACTCCTTATGCTGTCTATATCACAATTACTGAAAATGTCTTGGGGACCCCTGAGAGTAGGAAATACTTCAAACAAGGACACCAGAGGTAATTTGAATGGTTACAGATCCGGATTGCTCAACGCACTCATCTGTAGAGATATATAAACCAGATCCAATCCGTAGCTTCGTCTTGCTGTCAAAGTTTATCAGACACGTACCATTAAGTGGTCCAAATTATCTGTGGCTTATATTAGATGGGCATGATAAATTAAAACTGCTTGGCTTTTGCTATATCTGGTTGCATAGGCAGAAGTTCTTTTTCAGAGTCATGTGGCCTGACATATAGGGACCATTAAACAACAACCCCAAAGTAGAGTCTTAAACAACTTTATTAACTGTATTAGAGATGTTTACATTGTCCCCATGAGACTGCGCACAGACTGTGGCACAGAGAATGGGACAATAGCTGCTGTCCAGTGCAGTCTTTGCCATCACCACACAGGGTTGTATGCTGGTGCAAGAAGCCATATGTTCAGGTCTTCTGTGACTAACCAGCGCATTGAGTCCTGGTGGTCAATATTCAGAAAACAAAGGTATGTATAATAATCATAGCATCATTTAATAGTTTCTCTCAACATGTTTTGCCAATAGCGGGGTTTCACAAAAACTGAATGCATGTTACTTTACCTTAGGTCAAATGCAATCAGTTTCTTTCAATTAAATAATGCCAGTTCATTTGTATTTTTGTAAATACTGTAAACAATGAACAGAGAAATATTAATTTGCTACCGCACTAAAAGAGTGCATTTTTTTTTGACAGTGTTTGACTTTGCCTGTTGTGGAAGTACTCATCCTTTGCTCAAGTAAAAGTATTATTAGCAAAATGTTGTGGAGTTAGTAGTATTTAATCTGAATACTAAAGTAAAGCACCAGTAGTCCTCATCTTATTTGTCAGTAGGAGGAGTTTATTTTATTTTGTCATAACAACATCAGACAAAGATCCATGTGGTGATCCAGACATCTATGATTACCTTCAGCAGGCAATGCAAGAAAGATTACAGCAGCCAGACACCTGGCAGGAAGCATCATAACTTTTTAGTATGTTGAAGGAAATAGCTCGGCTCTAAATGGGAAAGTTCCTTCATGGTGACTTTGTGGTTGTATCATCCGATCTGTGGCCGTATGTCTTGGACACTCGAGTGAAGAGAGGGGCAGAGCTGTCAACTGATCACCACCTGGTGGTGAGTAGGATCAGATGGCAAGGAAGACTGCCAGACAGCCCTGGCAAACCCAAACAAGTAGTGAGAGTGCACTGGGAACGTCTAACAGAGGCCCCTGTCTGGGAGGTCTTCAACCTCCATTGCAGACGTGGCAGGCAGAAGCTGTGGTCAGAAGGTTGTTGGGACCGCAGATGGACACCAGCAGTGAGGGAAGCCATCAGGCTGAAGAAGGAGGCCTACTGGGCATGGTTGTCCCAGGGAACTGCTGACCCGGACCGGGGATGTTGTTGAGCGGTGGAAAGAGCACTTCGAGGAACTCCTGAAACCGACCAATATGTCTTCCGTGGAGGAAGACTTGGGAGAAGCCTTGGCTATATCTTTGGCAGAGGTCTCTGAGGTAGTTGAGAAGCTGCCCAGCGGCAAGGCACCAGGTGTGGACGAGATTCACCCTGAGATGCTAAAGTCTCTGGACATTGTGGGGCTGTTGTGGTTGACACACCTCTTCAGTGTTGCATGGGGGTCGGGGACAGTACCTGGGGAGTGGCAGACCCCATTTTTAAAAAGGGGGACGGGAGGGTGTGCTCCAATTATCGAGGTATCACACTACTTACGGGGCGGCTGTGGCTCAGGAGGTAGAGCAGTCGCCCACCAATCAGAAGGTCGGTGGTTCGACTCCCGGCTCCTCCAGTCCGCATGCCGAAGTATCCTTGGGCAAGATACTGAACCCCAAATTGCCTCCGATGTGTGTGCATCGCATCGGTGTGTGTATAGAAAAAAAAGCACTTTGTATAGAACATGTGCTGTATGAATGTGTGTGAATGGGGTGAATGTGATCTGTAGTGTGAAGTGCTTTGAGTGGTTGAAAAGACTAGAAAAGCGCTGTATAAGTACAGTCCGTTTACTCAGCCTTACCCAGTTTACTCCAAGGTGCTGGAAAGGAGGCTCAGAGCGATTGTCGAACCTCAGATTCAGGAGGAACAATGTGGATTTCGTCCTGGCCGTGGACCAGCTTTTTACTCTTGCAGGATTGCTGAGGGAGGCATGGGAATTTGACCAACCAGTCTACATGTGTTTTGTAGACTTGGAAAAGACTTATGATTGTGTCCCCTGAGAAATCTTGTGGGGGTTACTGCGGGAGTATGGGGTACCAGGGCTGGTGATGCAAGCCATCCGGTCCTTGTACAACCAAAGTGAGAGCTGTGTACGCATTCTTGGCACGAAGTCAAACACATTCCTGGGGGGTTTTGGACTGCGTGAGCTTGACAGGTGGATAGGTGCGGCATCAGAGACCGAAAGCTGAAATGAGTTTCCTCAGGAGGTTGTCTTGGCTCAGCCTTAGAGAAAGGGTGAGGAACCTGGACATCCGGAAGGAGCTCCGAGTAGAGCCCCTGCTCCTTCGCGTCGAAAGAGCCAGTTGAGGTGGTTTGGGCATCTGGTTAGGATGCCTCCGGGGGTTTTCCGGGCATGACCGGGCAGACCCAGGACACGTTGGAGGGATTGTATATCTCTTCTGGCCTGGGAATGCCTTGGATATCCTATCTTCAGTAATAAGAGAGGAGTTGAAGAATGCTCTAGCAGAGGATTTTGAATCGTTGAAGAGAGAAATAAAGGACGTGAAAACGGAGATAGCTAACAACACAACCGCTATCTGCACAGAGATTGAGCAGGTGAAAACTAGCGTGAAGATTGTCGAGAATGGACTGTCGATGTGGTCCGATGAAGTTGTATTGGCACAAGCTACAGTAACGGACCTCAAAAAGCAAGTCGAAGAGTTAAAAGAAGTGTGAAGACATGGAGGGGAGAAAGAGCAGAGATAAATATGAATCATGGGTGTGGCTGAGCAGCTGGGGTCAAGTTCTCCCTAAGCGGTCTCAAAGCTCATTAAGGAAGTGTTACAATTGGACAGAGCGTATTAATTCAACGTTCACACCGGAGTCTGACACAAAGAACACCTGGAGACAAGCCCCCTGTAATTATCGCTAAACTACATAATGAAGGAGATGCCACGGACATACTGAGGAAAGCCAGAGACCAAGGCGGCAAGCTCAACTACAACGGAAATCCGATCGCCATATTCCCGGACTACACTGCCAATGTTGCGGCTTTCACCGCTGCTAGAAAGATGCTTCAAGGGAAACCAGGAGTCCGCTGCGGTCTGCTGTATCTAGCCAGGCTCCGCATCTCCAACAACAAGAAGGAGCGGGAGTTCGTGGATGCATCCAAAGCTATGGACTATATTAGGAAACACATTCTTCCAACCGGTGAAATGGATGACTGACCGAAAGTATCCCTTATATATAGATCTATGTGAAAATGTTGTATGCCTCATATGCTATATCTATGACTCATAAAACAATATGATAGAATACACATTTTCTTGTAAGCGCGGGAAGGCTAGGTGACCGAGACAGATATACTTTTGTATATATTACAATTAATAAGTGAAGATCAGTGATTATCGCCATGCTGAAACACGTGCGATTGCTCGCCGTTTTAGTAAAAGGAGTCTTACTACAACGCTCAGTGACATTTGAAACTTAAGTCCCTGAGCATTAGATGTCTTTATCATCTGTATTAATCTGAGGTTCTGGGGAAGCCTGAGGTGCATATCCATAGATTCAGGAACATCGTTTGGGTTTAACCCAAACCAAGGCGAACTTCCTTGATTAAGGACTGTTCGCACTGCTGCATGTTTGTGCTGCAGTCTGGAACTGTGCTCCACAGGATTAACTGGGCACTTGTGTTAGCCCAGTTCTTGGCTTTCACAGTTCTGTGTTCATTTTTGCTGGTAAAGATCCTTTTCGAGATGAGAATATTCTGTCAAAGCTTGAATATTATCAGATATATGCTGCTGTTCTGCCCGTAACTTTCAGTTTTTTTTTACATGTATAGTCCAGTCGTTATCTGTATACCTACACACACTTGTATGTTTGAGGCCATTTCCTTTACCTTCTTTATTTATTTATTTTATGCTATTATTTTTTTCCTTTTCCCGCATATAGACATTCAAATATTTTATTACTTCCTACTTACATAATGCAACAACTGCTCTCCATACACTCACTTATATCAACTCACACAGTCGTCCATCCAAACACTGATTTAAAGCTGTGCCCCACCTCTAAGTTATGGGACCTCTTAAGGTGATAAGTTATAATGTTAAAGACCTTCATAGCCCTGTAAAGAGAAAGAAAATCAATCAGTTAAAAAGAAATAGCTGCCAGATTGCCTTCTTGCAGGAAACCCACCTTTCAGATACTGAGAAATGAAACAATACATGAGAAACTAAAGAAGTTTTGGGCAGACAAGGTATTTTATTCATCACACCCGTCAGGTAGGAAAAGAGGTCTATCTATCATGATACACAGACAGGTTAATTTCGCACCAACCAAAGTTTACCAACCAAAGTTCATAATGATGTTCACAGAGTGGATTACATAAAGATCCTTCCAATCACATTGTCTGACCACGCACCTCTTGTACTAGCATGGAACACAGGTCAGAGACCATCAGTTAAACAATGGCGATTTAATGAAAAAAAATTAATTCACTTCTAAATGACAGAGAATTTCCTTTATTTGTAAAAACTGACCTAAAGACCTACCTTGATACAAATACTTCGCCCGAAATATCACCCCTTACTCTATGGGACTGTGCAAAGGCATATATCGGGGCCGAATAATTTCATTTGCAAGTGCCAGTAAATGAAAAAGGGAGGAAAAACAGCGAGAACTAGAAGACAGAATAAAGCAGCTTGAGCATCAACATTATAGAACTCCAACCTCCAGTATATTAAACACTCTTAAACAGGCTCGCAGGGATCTAGATAGCCTAATCACTGAAAAAATAGAGGGCAACTTAAGGTTCATCAGCCAAAAATACTACGAAAATGGTAACAGGGTGAGCAGATTACTTGCACTAAGAACCAAAAAGCAGCAGTCATCTAATATAGTACAGAAATTAAAGGGGAATAATTCAACTCTCATAAAACCAGATGAAATAGCACAGTCTTTTGCAGATTTTTACAAGACCCTGTACAAAAATACAGATACCTGCACAAATGAGGAAGAATTGGCACAATTTGTAAAAGACATCAAAGTAAAAAACCTACCTGAGTCTATGGCAAGAGAATTAGATGAACCAATTACTGAGCTGGAAATTCGTCAAATAATTTCCAAATTAAAAAATAATAAAAGTCCTGGCCCAGACGGATATACTAACGAATTTTAAAAAGCTTTTGTAGACATTATATCACTTTTGTTGCTTCATGCCTATCACCATGTGTTACAATCTGGAACCATGGCTCCCTCCTGGAGAGATGCTAATATAGTGGTAATACATAAGGACGGCAAGGATCCCACCAAATAGCAGTCATACAAACCAATCTCATTATTAAATACAGACTTGTGGATCTTAACAGCTATTCTGGCAAAACGCGTCAATCAACTTATAACAGAAATTATCCATCCCGATCAGACAGGGTTCATAAAGGGAAGATATTCGGGAGACAATATCAGAAGACTATTAAACCTAATGACACACCCGAAAGTTAAGGAAGAGGAATCAATGATACTATCCCTAGATGCTATGAAAGCATTTGACAGAGTCTCCTGGCAATACCTAATTCAAACTTTAAAACGTTTCCAATTTGGCCCGAACTTCATCAAATGGATACAAACATTATACTCAAATCCACAGTCTACAGTTAAAGTGAATGGATTTTTATCTGACCAATTCATCCTAGAACGTGGCTGCGGACAAGGCTGTTCATTATCTCCTTTACTATTTGATATTAGTATTGAGCCACTAGCGCAGCTGATCAGGGATGACAGTAACATAAATTATTAGATTACAATAAACAGGGAAGAGCATAAAATTTCAATGTATGCAGATGATGTACTGCTATATCTAACAGAACCTGCAACAACAATACCATACTTAAAGGACCTCATCTTCACATATGGATACTTTTCGGGCTATAAAATAAATGTTGACAAAACAATGGCCATGGATATAGGTGACAAAATTTCAGATACAGCTAAATTGCAGAGTGGGTTTAAATGGCCGACAGATGGCTGTAAGTATCTAGGCATTCATATACCACCTTCAACAGGAAGATTATATGATGTCAATTACAAAAGCCTAATCCAAAATATCAGCAAAGATTTGGATCGATGGTCAACACTCCCCCTATCTCTGATTGGCCGAATAGAAAGTACCCACATGAATGTGCTCCCTAAATTACTGTACCTGTTCCAAATGATACCTATTAACCTCCCCAAAACCACATTTGACAAATTAGATAAGTTAATCTCAACATTTGTTTGGCGGAGAAAACGGCCAAGAATTCCAAAAGCAAACGGCGGGCTCAAGCTTCCAAATTTGAGGTACTACTTGTGGGCAGCGCAATTAAAACCTTTAACAATATGGATTCAGGACCAGTCTTATACACGCTGGCTCAATATTGAAAAGAGTTTATGTGAAAAAACCTTTACAGGCCTTACCATTCCTAGAAGTCCCTGTGGTATATTCGATGGTGATGATGTGAAGATGATGAAGAGAAGATCTCCGCTGACACTGACTTGCTTGTATATAGAAGTTTATTACAAAGAAGTTCAGCATCAAGACAAGCACTGCAGTAGCTTGTGAGAGGATCCGAGCCAATATGGATCTCTCTCTCTAACAGCCCTAAACATCAGTATATATATGTTAGCTGTCTTCATGCTCTATAGGAAACATCTGGACCTCACTCAATGACCTTATATTTTTGAAAAACAAAGAGAAGACACTTATCACTAACACTTACAGATTTACATTCACAGATTTACGTTCACAGACTTATGTTCACAGATTTATGTTCAGGCTATTAACCTAAACATGAGCCCAAAGACTGGAGTGAACATAAATAAATTTCAGACATTCCAAGAAAAGTAAAAACCATACATAGAACATTCTGTACACCACATCCCCTCAAGTGAAATTAATATGAGTGAATGGACCAAAGTCACATTAAAAATATGGAAGACAATAAAATTAACATTTGGCCTACTCAAAACAATCTCAGCACTCTCAAATTTTGGACTTATAAGTGACTTTGTGCCCTTTAAATTAGATACAGGGTTTAAAAAATGGTCAAAGTATGGACTCACCATTCTACATCAGCTTCACGAGGCTGGTAACTTTAAATCTTTTGCACAGCTACAGGAGGAATTTAAATGACCAAATACAGATTTTTTAGGTAGCTAAGGGATTTCTTATTAAGACATAAAGAATGGGTCAAAGTGGTTGAGCTTATGCCAGTTGAGGAACTATTGTTAAAAGTACAAACAAAAAACTGGGACAAGAAATTCATAAGCTGCTGTTACCAAATATTTTTGGGTATGAATTCAAATAATACTATACAGATAAAAGAGAGATGGGAAAATGAAATTAACGTAAACATATCATGGGATATGTGGGAAGAAATATGTACTGAAGCATATCTGGTAACCAATTCGGATGTGTGGAGGGAATTTAGATGGAAGGTAATCATGAGGTTATTTCAGACACCTCATATTGTGGCTAAATTTGGTACAACATTCTCAAACAAATGCTGGAGAAATTGCGGCCCACATATTGGCAACCAGACACACATATTCTGGCGATGCCCAAAATTGGAAAAGTTCTGGAAAAATGTGTTTAGAGCTATTAATGAAGTATTCGGTTCAAAAATTTAAATGGATCCAACAGTGGCTCTGTTGGATGGAACAGGTAACATACTCTTTAAGACTTCAAAGGAACATGTTTATTGATAGGTGGAGACCAGCTATGAACTTACTCTTGTAGTGAGCAACCCCTACACATATTTTGAATGTAATATTGATCTGCGACATACATACTTTTTTCCTTGTTTTATCTTGGTTTACTTTATTCTGTTTTACATTGCTTCATTTTATTTTATTTTTTGTTGTTCTATATAGCTATGTAATTATGTATTTATTTTTCTGCCATCACAATTTTTGTCCTTTTGTTGAGTATTAGTTGTTATCATTTCCTTGGTTGTACTAGCCAGTGTGTAAAATTGAGGAAACAGCTGTTTGAATGTATGAATGATAGTGTATAAAACTGAAATAAAAGTTTTAAAAAAATACAAAAAAATAAAACTGCCTAATTTGTAATTTGATCTCTACCTGTTAACTGGCTGATACTTGGACTACTCTTTATATTAGCTTGTCCTGGGAGATGTACTCCCAGATCTGGGTCAGGGCATTGGTTAGCTCCTGGACAGTCTGTGGTAGTACTTGGTGGCATCAGGGAGGGGGGGGGTGGAAATGCATAGGCCTGTCACCAACTGCTCTGAATCACTTCTCATCTCAGAAAAAAAAAAATCATATAATAAAGTGTAGACTGAATGAATGAACAAATGAATAAATAATGGAGGCCAAATGTAGTGTAGCATTGAAAAGTACATTTTTATGAAATAACCTAAATAAAAGTGATGACTGCAGGAATTAAATGAGCGACATGAATAGTATCATCCCGTCTTTGTGCCGTTTATGCGGCCATGTTACTAGATTTGCTGCAAATTAGTGTAAAAGCAGGTAGGTCAGGGTACAGGACGGCCACTGTGATGTGAGTAGACGTGTCTGTGGGCACAAATCAATAGATTACATTTCATGACTGTTTCACAAACTGTCGTGAGACTGGTTTGTATAGTAAGGGGTCAAAAAATGTCAAATAATGTCACAGTATAGTGTTAAAAAATGTCATAGTATAGTAGGGCGACACAAATTGTAAAATAATGTCATAGTATAGTAAGACGTCAAAAAATGTCAAATAATGTCATGGTATAGCAGTGATTCTCAAAATTTTTCTGTCATTCCCCTCTTTGGGGATGGTGGGGATTATCGAGCCCCCATAGCCCCAACAAAATATCATCTTGCATCAAATAACATCAAAAATAGAAAAAATAAAAGCGCAATTGTGTTATCACTGCATTAGTGTGTGCAATGAGCCTGTTTTGCACTTTCAATTTTAGCTTTCAATTTTGCAGCACTTGTCTCATGAAACATAACTGACACCATGTCTACAGCAGCAGGGAGAATGAGCTGCTCAGCTATGGTATGTGGTTTCTTGGCCTGGGCAATTCTGTATGCAACTCTGCTATTCACAGATTTTACCATGCGATTTTCCTGCTGACAGTATTCTGACAGTTTTCTTTGACAGAAGTTGAGTGGCTTGTTGATGTGATTGGGATGTGTGTCTCTAAGTGTCCTCTTAATTTGTTGGATTTCATATTGTTTGCTGCCAGTGATTTAAGACATAAAACACACATGGGTCTCTCCTCTGCCCCCACCACCCCCAGCGTGAATCCGACAGAAGATCACCCTCATCATAATTTTCTTTCCGGCTGGCATTTTTGTTTATTACGGTCAGTCTTGTTTTTCTCTCGTGGCACTGCACCGCCTGTTTTCTTTGTTGTCCTTACCATAATTTTTTTTTTTAACGTTATGCCCACCACTGCCTCTGTAAACACCACTGTTTGTTTATTGTTCTGCTGTAATTAATATGCTAACGTTAAATCATTATTTTTGCACTATGATTCCATGTAATATTTTCCACCGGATCCCCTGGGTCTGATGTTTTAATTCACATGAACAATTGACTCATTTGTTTGTGTGTAGATGTTTAGAGTGTAAAATATTTTTTGTCAAAAACTACATTAATACAGATAGGCTCAAAAAAGCTTTCTTCCCGTTCCTTAGTTTACTTCACAAACCTTCATAGTCCATAAGCTAGTCTGCCCAGAAGCTGAGTGCTAGGTTTTACATACTCCTCTTGTTGGTCCGTGCTGGACTGAGCTGTGGCCGAAAAAGTAGTTCAAATTCTATAGCAGTTAGTTTCTTGTCCACATGACAGAGTGCATGGGCCAGTACAGTGGGATGCTGGCAAAGACCATCCAAAAAGTGCAGGCTTGCCAGTCCCCCCCAAGTCACCGGCCGTGCAGGTGGAGTCGCAGCCATTTTTGATTCCAGTTTATTAATCAACACTAAACCTAAACTAAATTATAATTCATTTGAAAGCCTTGTTCTTAGTTTGTCCCATCCAAGGTGGAAAACACTAAAACCAAAGGAGTTTGGTACTTAAAACAGATAAAGTTATTATAGTAGGTGACTTCAATATTCATGTGGATATCAATAATGACAGCCTTAGCACTGTATTTTCCTTATTACTAGACTGTATTGGCTTCTCTCAGTGTGTAAATAAACCCACTCACTGTTTCAGTCACAGTCTCGATCTTGTGTTAGCCTATGGTATTGACATTGAACATGTAATAGTCTTCCCACAGAATCCCCTTCTATCAGACCACTTTTTAATCACTTTTGAATTCATATTGCTGGATTATGTACTATCAGCAAAAAACGTCCTGACTAGAAATATTTCCAATAATACAGTAGCTAAATTCAAGGAAATAATTCCCACTAACTTAAGTCCAGTGCCTCATCTTAATTTAGCAGAAGCTACTCCCTCCCAGTTTGATCGTCTTGTAGACAGACTCACTGCATACTACTCTAGACTCCATCGCTCCCCTAAAAATGAGACCAATAAAGACAAAGAGGCAAGCTTCATGGTTCAATTCTCAAACCCGTACACTGAAACAAACAGAACGTAGGCTTGAAAGAGTGTGGCGTTCCACCAAACTGGAAGAATCAAATTTAGCCTGGCGAGATAGTCTCAGAAGATATAGGAGGGCCCTCTGTAATGCAAGAGGCGCCTATTACTTGTCATTAATAGAGGAACAACCCCAGGTTTCTTTTCAGCACTGTAGCCAGGCTGAGAGTCGCAGCTCTGTAGATTCACGCATCCCTATAACCCTCAGCAATGATGATTTTATGAACATTTTTAATGATAAAATTTCCACCATTAGAGATAATATTCCTGATAATATTGCCCAAGGGAAGCATATACAAAGTGAAAAGGACTGGTCCAAGCACTGACCCTTGTGGAACTCCATGTCTAACTTTTGTGTACATGGAGGAGTAGTTGTTAACATGTATAAACTGAAGCCTATCAGATAGATAGGACTTAAACCAGTTTAGTGTAGTTCCTTTAATACCAATAAAGTGCTTCAGTCTCTGTAAAAGGATGTGATGGTCAATCGTATCAAAAGCAGCACTGAGATCTAACAAGACAAGTACAGAAACAAGTCTGTTGTCTGATGCTATCAGGAGGTCGTTTGTAACTTTTACAAGTGCTGTCTCTGTGCATTTTATCATTAAAACAGTTCATAAAATCATCACTGCTGAGGGTTATAGGGATGCATGGATTGATAGAGCTGTGACTCTGTGTCAGCCTGGCTACAGTGCTGAAAAGAGACCTGGGGTTGTTCTTATTTTCCTCTATTAATGACGCCTCTTGCATTACAGTGGGCCGCCTTCAATCTTTTAAGACTATCTTGCCAGGCTAAGCGGGATTCTTACAGTTTGGTGGAACGCCATATTCTTTCAAACTTATGTGATATTTGTTAGTGTATGGGTTGAGAGTTGTACCATGGAGCTTGCCTCTTTCGCTCTATTGTTTTCATTTTTAGGGGGGCAATGGAGTCTAAAGATGTACGTAGTGAGCCTGCAACACTGTCTACAATATGTGCAAGTTGGGAGGTAGTAGCTTCCGTTAAATTGAGATAAGGCATTGGATTTAGGTTAGAGGGAATAATTTCCTTCAGAAAGATTTCTAGTTAGGACTTTTTTGCCTGATGATACATAATCCAGCAATATGAATTCAAAAGTGATTAAAAAGTGGTCTGATTGAAGGGGATTCTGTGGGAAGACTGTTACATGTTCAATATTAATCCTAGAACACCATTGCCGGGTGGTTTTCACCCAAGCAAATAAATTTATGTGATTTTCATTATGCTGCATTTATCTGAGTGTCATGGGTCTCTGGGTAGCTTCAGCATTGTCTTTGACATCTTTGATGGCATGGGTGTTTTCCTAATCCAAAACACACTTTTTCCTACAGGCACGTTAGTGATAGAAGGTAAAGTAGGTTTTGGGTGGATTCTACCCAGGGAAAGTGTTAGTGTATAAAATCAGGCAATCTTGCCCCCTTTCAAGGTTGACAACATTCGGGACTGCCACATTTACTTTGCCTACTTGAACTACAGCTTTGCTCCTGTCGCAGAGTTGGTGTCTCTGGCATCCCAGCAAGTGAGTAACACATAGCTAAGGTTGATTTACCTTAGCAATTGTTAGCTAACTACATTTTTTTAGCTTGAAGCTACATTACCTAGCTAGCATACTGTGCATGTTCTTTCTTTCAGACAAGCGCTACATTATCAAACAAGATAGCCAGCAGATGAAGTTGAGGCAGACCTACAGAAAGAAAAAATATGTCTAAAAGGAAACCAGTGAAGTACTTGTCACAGAAGGCTGAAATAGAAGAGAGATTCTGTCAGGAAAGCAGTGATGAAGATGTTGATGATGTGGAAGCAGAAGAGATGTATGACAGTGACAGTGACATTGACTACATTCCAAAAACCGGTGAGGATGATGGCGATAGTATGGTTTGAGCCTAGCACTCAAGTCAACCGGAGAAAAACAAAATGCAACATCAGGATTCCCGCAGACCACCCATCAGAAAAATTGTCCCAGGACCCGTTGCCTCCGCAGGTTCACTGCCCATCCTACTTCCCCTGCCACAAATCCTGCTGCCTCTTCTACACCTGATGCTGTCTCTGCCAGTCCTGATGCTGCTCCTGCCACATCTCACGCTGGTCAAGGGAGGAGAAGATGCTCCAATGAGGATGACAGCATGGCCTATGTTGTGAGACTCGAAAACAGCTCCTACACAAGTGCTTCTGGTTTCCAGTGGAGTTCTCAGCCTCAGACATCGGCTACGGCTAGGACAGCTTACTTCTTTCACACCAGGACCAACACCAGAAGCATCAAATGCTGACACTCCTGAGAAGTGCTTTATTATTTTTGAGGACCAAATCATTGACCAAATTCAGACATGGATCTAACATCCGTATTGATGCTGAAGCTGCAAAGTATCAGGAAGAGAACAGGTGGCCAATGACCAGCAGAGATGTGTGCATTGGTTAGGATTTGCATCTTCAGTGGTTGCCAAAAAAGGACAACCATCTGTTCACTAAAGAAATGTGGAACCCTGGGCGACTGGTGCACCTGTGTACTGCGGTTGCCATGTTCGAGGGTCGCTTTTCGTTCCTCCTTACCTGTCTGCGTTTTGATGACCCTGACACACGACAGGAAAGACAGGCCATGGACAAATTTGCTCCCATTAGAAAAATATGGCAAATATTCATTGACAACTGTAAAAAGTTGTATGTGCCCAGTGAAAACATAACTGTAGATGAACAGCTGCTGGGATTTAGAGGGAGGTGTCCATTTAGAATGTACATCCCCAACAAGCCTGCCAAATATGGCATCAAGCTTGTCCTTGCCAATGATGCCCACAGCAAGTACCTGCTGGCAGGAATACCATACTTAGGGAAACTTGCAACACAACGACAGGATGGACAAAGTTTTGGCCAGTATTTCACCAAGGAGCTGACCAAGCAATATCACCATACCAACAGGAATGTGACCACTGATAACTGGTTCACCTCTGTGCCACTGGCGATTGACCTGCTGGAGAACTGTGGCATGACCCTTGTGGGGACAGTAAAAAAGGAGATCCCCCAAGTGATGAAAGTTAAAGAAAATCGCACACCAAGCACCACTGCATTTCTCTTCACCAAAGAACTAACCTTGGTGTCCTTCCTCCCTGACAAAGCTTCAAAAAAGAAGATTGTCCTGCTCATATCATCCATGCACACACAACCAAGCATTGGACCCACTCACAAGCCTGAAGTGATTGAGTTTTACAACAAAACAAAGGGAGGTGTCGATACTTTCGACCAGATGTGTGCTCACTATGGCTGTGGAAGAAAGAACAAGAGATGGCCCATGTGCGTGTTCTATGGCATGATAAACGCTGGTGTGATAAACTCATGGATCATACACAAGGAAAATGCAATGAAGAGAGATGACAACTACCTGCAGAGAAGACCTTATATGCAGGCTCTGGCACTGGCACTCATCAAACCATGGGCAGAGCAGAGGCTCCCCTCTTCAAATCTGTCGAGTCAACTCAGAATCCTGATCTGTACCGTGCTCGACATCCCTTCCCCTGGTACTCTTGCCAGTGAGGGAGGACCAATGGCAGCAGAAAGCAGTGGTCCCTTAGTGAGGTGTGCTGACTGCCCCTCAGGGTCGGACAGGAAGACACGACACAGGTGCCACGTCTGCCGTCGACCAGTGTCCACGCCATTACTACCCTGCGTGTACCGATTGCATGTAAGGAATAAGGTAAGTAAAAGTGGTCCTGGAATTGCATGTTGTCTTTATTTAGTGCAGTGGTTATGAATAACTATCACAAAGTGGTGATTTCCAAGAGAATTCATATTATGATAAAGTTATTTTAGTCAGCTGGTCATTTTTACCCATTCAAAATATGACATATTTTGTTTCTCTCTCCTGCAGCTATTTGTGTGCCAAGGACACTGAGCCTTCACCAGGGAAGTCTCAAATATCCCAGGAATGGGTGGACCAAAAACCAAGTTTCCATCTTCATTATTATTTTTTTAAGGAATTTTTTGTTCCCAAATTCCTAATTTTCCAGTAATTTTGGAGCATTTTTATATGGTCCCCTCATGATGCTTTTCTTTCATTTTGTCAGACATGACACAGTTTAAAATAAAAGAACACTACTCAAATTTGTCATGTATTGTCATGTTTTGATATATTTTGATGACAAGTACTTTTTATTGGGTGTATTATCTCGGGTAAAAATCACCCGGCGTTAGTAATGGTGTTTTGAATTTGAGCGATAGTGTTCTAGGGTTAATACCACAGGCCAAAACAAGATCAAGGGTGTGACTAAAACAGTGAATGGGTTCATTAACACACTGAGAGAAGCCAATAGAAATCACTGTTCCTGTTGATCATGATCATCTATGTTGTGCTCCATAGAGAAAGTACTCCATAGTTTAAAAAAAAAGGCGACCCACACCATGATACAGATTCCTACAAGATAGATTTACAGTATATAAAAAACACGAGGACCAAGGACAAGGGCTTGCGATGGACACCTATGGTACTTCATTGGCATTTTTTCTTCTTATTTGGCCTAATTAGATTTCTTCTCAAAACTCTTTTTGGCTTAATGCCTTTATCAAACAGTTGATAATGAAAAGGCAGGTAGGAAACTATGGGAAAACCAGATAAAAACTGGAGATGTTACAGTTATGTGGCATACCAAACATCTTAAAAATTCAATACTGAATTGGCTTTTGATTTCTATAATGGTATGGAATTGCACTGAATTACCTTCAGTTATAGTCACTACATTGCATTGTTAAGTCAGGCGCAGACTGACTGGAGTTTGCCAGAGTGCCTGGTTTTTATAAGAATCTGAGACAAGAATTTGTCATCTTTAAGTATATCTGATCTTGGCCTGCTTGTGCAACCATAATCTGAGAACAATACTTTTTCAGCCATTTGCTGGTACATGTGTGATGCTTAATCACCTGGGGACAACACTGTCTGCCTGTCCATCTAACATTCTTTCCCAGGACATTGCTACACTTAAAAGATGTACCTAAGCACAGCTGCACAACAAGAATACTAGGTGCCCTATTCTAAAACAAACAAACAACCAAAAAAACAAAAGAAAAACAACAACAAAAAACAAAAAAAACAAAACAAAACAAAAACAGTAGAGTTCAACCCAGGTTATCAACAAAAGTAGACTTAAGTTCACAGCAGTAGGGAAAGAGTGCACAGTAATTTCCACCATTTAATGTGTATATTATGTAAGATCACACTAAATATACTACTACAACCAATATATTTGATTGAGATGATATAATACACAATATAAGCGCACTACACTGGAGGAAAACATGGGAGGAGGGGATAGCAGATCCAGAGGACGAGAGACCAGAGACAAATCATGACAAATCCATTTCAATAAAGAGAAAGTAGTTCATAAATTCAAAGCTCCACAGACCCCATTTCAGGCAAATGAGCCCTTTGTCACATAGCAACAGATTCCCATCTGCCATCATCACGAGGACTTTCCAAACTCCTGATGCTGGTGGCAGATGAATGCACTGGCACTGTGGGCTGGAGACAGAAACAGCAGTGATTGGATGATTCACTGTAAGGAGCAGGCTGTAGAATTTAAATTGAAAGTGGGGAAAAGGTAAGGTGTAGCTCAGCATAAGAAGGAGTGGTGAATTTCAGAGTGGAGAAATAAATGTGAGTGAAGTAGAGTTTTGTTTAGGCTCCATTTATTTTGTAATAATACAAGTCATTACCTAATGCCATCATTCTAATAGCTTCAGTTAGTGTCTAATTTTTCCACTTTCATGAGAAAACAGAGCCCATACTCTCTAAAAGCACCAGACAAGCTTTACATCAGATTAAGCTGATAATTATTTTGACAAGAAATACAGCAGTCAGTGCAGTACTACTATCTGTAGTAGTAGAAATCACTGTGAACCTACTGCCTGGAACAACAGACTGCAGAGGTACAGCAAAGTATAAATAGAAATGGTCAGTGACCTTACAACAACCTAGGTCTTGTAGTTGTGCACATTATGATGACTGTATATAGCACAGATAGATATAAATTTTGCACAGAGGTGAATGGTTGTATGAACAAAGTGCCTTCTTTGAAGATTGTGGTTCATGGTTCATTGTGGTTCATGCTCCATATTCTACAATGTTATTTGTTATTTTATTCATTATTTTGTTTTATTGACTTACTACTACTACTACTAGTAGTAGTACTACTACTATTATTATTATTATTATTATTTGTTTTTAACTTTTTATTGATTTGTCTTGCTATGTGAAACACTTTGGGCTGCATGTTTGTGTGAAAGGTGCTATATAAATAAAGTTGAGTTAAATGATGGTTTCTTCAAACCATGGAGGGAATCTTTCTTTAACCTAAACCAATGTGTTTCTTTAGTCTGAGCCTAATGACAGGTGGAACATAAAATGTGAAAGTTCTGCAGTTTGTACACCCACCATCCTCCTCTACCTCCTCCCAGTGACTTCTGTATGGTGCAAGAAAAGAAAAGAAAAGAAAAAAATATTCATAGTTAGTTCACACAAGCAACCAAGTTTTCTCCAAAACATATCAGCCAAAATTATCTAGGAGAATACAGGTTTGGTATGTCACATATGTAAACACCTTCTTCAGACTCTCTCCAAATAAAACTTCATTCTGTTGGTTTAAAACGTTCATGAATAAATTTGAATTCAATTTGATTTGATTTATATCACGCTGAATTACAAGTTACCTCAAGGCACTTTTCATATAGAGCCGGTCTATATATATTATATATTATTCAGAATTCTGCTTGCATTACTGTTATCACCTTAAAGGATAGGTTCAAGTTTGTTCACTGCAACAGTGGTGCCTACTCAAACACTTTTTGCTTAAATTTCTCCTTTTCATGCTGGCCATTAAAAGATACTTTTCTAAGTGATGGGGGACAATATCCAGGGATCTCATTCTTACAAAAGCTATCACAGTATGAAGCTTCAGCAATGTGACAAATCAGGTGGGTATTCTCTAAACCAGAGGCTTTGTATTCTCTTCAGGTAACCTGATGAATACACTGACATACGTGGAAGTGTGTCATGAAGGGATCCTTAAATGGCTGGGAATGAGGAATGATAACAGCAAGCAAAAACTATTTCAGTGTACATATGGGCACCTGACTATTGTGAAAATGGTGACCCATCCTTTAATATCATTAATAATTATAATATTGATAATTACATTATAACCCTGCTCATTATCAGTTTTCTGCCAGGCATGTCCAGGTCATTGGTCTATATTGCCAAGTTTCCCTACTCCAGCAGTTCCAGGCGGATCCCTAGGGGACTCCTGAAACACCTGGACAGGGAGACATTAAGGGGAAGGCCTTATGACCCTACTAATACCTTGCATTAATGGATACACATCTGGAGATGGTCAGCATGATTTCAATATAATATCCTGATGTCCAAACCACCTCAGCTGACTCCTTTCAACATAAAGGAACTGTGGGTTTACCCGAGCAGCTTCTCATGTCTAGGCTACATGTTTCCTCAGGTTAAGGTTTGTAGATGTACAAATGACGACGCACCTTTATCTATAAAACCTAGATCTGTTTTAATTTCACACCGATTGTCACTACAGTTTAACTCGTCCACAATCAGATGCTTTGCTGGCCTGGAAAACATCCTTGAGGCCCAGGAAGAGTCTTAAGATGACACACCACAATATAAGCAATGGTTACAACTGACAGAAGGACATCAATTTCCGCACTTAAAGTATCAGCCAGTGTTTGGTTGAAAATACAAAACTGACCAGTCATCATTTTATTAAAAGCACCAGTCATCCCACGGACTTAGTTAAAGGAGAACGCTCACTAAAATGAGAAGTGTGGTTCTTTGGATTTTTGCAGATGCAGCCCAAGGATTTCATTGAGAAAACTTTTATCGGTCTATCCTTTAGACCTACTGTAAAGATGGCAGTGGTGATACCTGTCACATCTTCTGTACGTGCAACCAGCCAACATTTACATCATTCTATTACATTAGTGCACTAGTTTGAACAAGAAGCCTTCCATATCTGGAAATATGTCCAAATCTTTCCAAAGCATACTACTTTTCCAGATGGAAGCAGTCGCAGTACAAAATGTACAAACTCTGTAACTCGGCATCCCCAGGAAACCCCTGTCCTACAGCAGAGTGGCTCTTCTTGCTACCAGCCACAGTATAAAAACTGTGATGGTATTAGTATCATAAACTAGAAAGAGCAAAAGCTATTCCGGTTGTTACCACTGGCCACATACTCCAAGACAGCTGTATGACTGGGGATGTAAGCAAACATACAAATGTTGAACTAGATATTTCAGCAGCCAGTGGCAACCATAGTCCTCACTGATACATTCCAACTGCTGAGAAAACTACAAGTCAAAGGGATATCTGAAGACAACACTTCTTTTCTAGCTTAGGTATTGAAAACGTCAGCATCAGCAAATGAGCTGAGGATTTCTGATATATGCTAATGTCCTTGCGTGTATGTATGATGGGAAGTTGTAGCTGGGATCTGTCATGGAAACATCTGATGATGATGTTATAATTTGATTACTGTAAAGCATTTAACAACAACTGAACATGAACACATGTTGCAAATAATATCTAGGGTTTCTTGAATTTACATATATATGCAATGTATTCAGAAAGTATTCAGACCCCTTCACCTTTCAAATCCAGGGTTGGAGGAGTGGATGAGCTGCTGGATTACATAAGAGGAAAATAGCCTTTTATCTATTATTCACATTGATTGTGGCTTTTCCACTTATTTCACCTTGTAAATGAAGGCAGTGAGGGAGCCTTTGAATTTCTTATTCCGTGTTCATTAAAGCATCAACTGTCTGCACATCCAACCATTCACATATAACAAATCCAGAGCTAGACAGTGTATTTGTAAAGTTTGGAAAAGAGTGTTTTTCTCCCCTTATTATTTTGTGTGTGTGTGTGCATGCACATGTGTGTTGATATATCTCTATCTTTGTGAGGACCAGTAAGTTTTATACCTTGGGAGTGAGGACATTTTGGCCTGTCCTCACTGTCTGACACATCTTCAAATGCCTGTTTGAAAGTCCAGACCTGGTTTTAAGATTAAGCTTATGATTGGATTCGAGTTAGGGTTAGGGTAAGGTTACACATGAACTTCATTGGTGAGCCATGTTGATCTGGAGCAGAGTAGTGGTCACACTAACACTGCTATAGACCCATGCTGATAATGGCTGATAAAAATGTGCTTTCTGATACAGGTATTCTGATATTTGATTGGTTACTTTTTGACTATACAGTTCTCCATTAAGTTAAACCAAATTAAATTCAAACACCTGTGGTAGTAATGGTTAGTGAGAGCATATACACACACCTCTGGCCTGAGGCTGCTGCTTACAGCTGAAACAGATCCTGGAGAGCTAATAATTTGGTAGAACACTAGGAATAACAAAAGAGAAACTAGAATTACTGCCCTGTGGTTGTATGGATCCACCAATCAGTCCAGTTACATCTAATTAGCATATGGATTTCATATAATTATGTCCCAAAACATGTTTTGTTAGGTCACAGTGACCTTGACCTTTGACCACCAAATTTTAATTAGTTCATCCTTGCGTCCAAATGAATCTTTGTGCCAGAAGTAATGAAATTCCCTCTAGGCATTCCTGACATATCACCTTCACAAGTTCATGATTGTAGGATTGAAGGGCCTCTGGCACTATGTTCTCATCAACATGGAGAATCAGAATCAGAATCAGACTTTATTGTCAAGTAAGTTTGCACATACAAGGAATTTGTCTTGGTATATTGGTGCTAAAAACAGTGATAGTAAACTAAGAGAGATAAGAAAACAAAAAAAAAACAAAAAAAAAAACAAGAAGACGTAAAGGTAAGAGTAAAGAGCAAAAAGCAAATACTAAGATAAGATAATCCTTTATTAGTCCCACAGTGGGGAAATTTACAATATTACAATATTATTTACAATATTAATTAAATGTACTATATTTACAAAGAACATAAATATAATTATAATTAAAATTTAAAGTGTAGAGTGCAAATTGAGGCATGAAAAGGAAGCAGAGTAAGCCATGAAAGCCATTCTGAATGTGCCTCACCTAAACCATGTATAGGTAAGTCCCTGTCACTTGGTGTTATAGTAATAATGCAGTGGATGGAAGCCAAGGAGACACTATGGACAGGTCTCAGCCTATATGCCATGCAGGAGAAAACCCACACAAACATGCATAATCCACACTCAAAGCACCTGGCCAGTCATGAGAAACCAAATCATTGAGTATGAGAGCTTCGTCATGCTGTGCAGTCTGCGGGTTTGTGCACTGTATGTGGCAGGTCATTTTCTGTGTGCATCTGGAAAAGGGGAAACAAGGAGGAAGGAAAACACCACATGATCTTTATCGGCCACCATCCAAAGTGTACCGCAACTCATCGATGAGGAAGATCAAATGTCTATAAGCTCAAAAGCCTAAAGTGGAACTTCCGACCTTTAGTCATATAAACAGTTAAAATGTGTGAGTCCAACTGTGGGAATGTACCACAATCACATTTTGTACTGCCAATGTCTCATTTCCATGTTTCATTATACAACAGCTCACAGCATGGTACCCTGGACTGAGTGATTTTCACAGAGTTGAGATGAACAGACCTCATCTGATTCAGGTAGTGTAAAGAGAGGCAATGGCCCCTCTGATCCTCTGTAGATTAACCAGTCAGTTTGACCTCTAGTGTGATTGACAGAGAGCGAGCTAGACACAGCACTCCAATTGTTAGTGACAGCCCCTCTACCATGAGGTCAGGATGGCTGAGTACTTGGCATTATATATGTCAGCGGGACTGATCCAGCAAACCAACAATCCATGGTTGGCTGGGACAAAGGCGATTATGGCTGTATGTAGGACTCAGCAAGCCTCCTGTGGGGTCCAGTGCCCAAGGCTTGAAGCAGCAGATGCAGAGAGGAAGGGGCACAGGTCTGGTGGTGGTAGTGGCAGGAGTGGTGGCAGTAGCAACTGGTGGTGGTAATTGAGGCTGGAGATTGCATAAATAGTCTGTATTTCTTAACATCTTTTGTCCTTGCTGTGCTGGGTGTGGGCACATGGAAAGAGGACTGCTGGAGGTAGGTCAGCAGATGAGATGGAGGTGGTCTTTGTGACAGTGAATGGCTGTCGTCTGGCATGCAGGTTGTCTTGGTGACATCCCGAAAGTCTTGCTGTTTTTTTTTTTGTACACAAATTATGGTTTTGTACAGGACTGGATCTCCACCAAAATCTGGTGCTGGGATTTGCTTGAATGACTTCAAGATTGTGCTCTTCTGCACTGCTATGTAGATCTTTGAGGTGAGTAAGCAACCACAGCAGTTTCACCAACATGAGCATCAGCCTGTTACATGGTAAATGGACTGCATTTATACAACACGCCTCCAATCCTGGTGATTCACTCAAGGTGCATTCACACACACATTCATACACCACTCTAACACACACATTCACACACCAGTGCTACATCATATAGGCAATTTGGGATTCGCATTCACCCGAGAATATTTCGCTTGACCTTCTTGCACCAGGATGCTATCCACATCGTCATGTGCCTCCAATATCATTTGCACACCTCATCCTCTTTCTTTGACAATGGTCCAAAGACAGAGTGATCTAGTACTCTGGTGGAACAGGCAAATTTCAACCTGAGAAGCTCATATAAAGGGACATCAGCATACTGAAATTTTCCTCGAGGTCACGCTGAACAGTTGCCGGCTAAACTGGTGCGAGGCGACGGAAAGTAGGCCTATGCAGCTCTTTACACTGAACATGGGAGTTCCACCACAATACCACTTATCAAACCTGGAGAAACCACTGTGGGAAACCTCTAGAGGGCTTTAGCTGCAACATCAGTAAATACCATCCACGAGATATACACACATTGTGTAGTGCCTAATACATTTTGACTTTGTTTCTGAAACTTATGCTAATAGTAAAACCTTTAAATTAAAATTCTTAGCAATCTGGTCGAATTAATCAGGCATTAGCTGTGAGGAGAACTCGCTAGCACATGCCAATATTGTCCCACCCAAAATATCAAAAAGACAACTGTCAGTCTACAATTAGATGTCTATGGAGTCTACAGTCGATAGATCAACTTAAACACATAAGTGTCTCCAGTGACTGTTGTCATGATGCGCAGCTAATGATCGGGTGGGTTCAGGGATTATTTTCTGTTTGTGTTCTTTTTCAGTTTGCTGCAGGCTGGAGTGGTCGAGGTTGATTCTCTGTGTAGCGGCGACCAGGCACACCCAGCAGCCTCCCACCTGTCTCCTGCCTCTCATCACTCTCCCTACTTAACCTGCCCTGTTTTCCTCTTCCTCGCCAGTTCTTCATAGCAGTGCACCTCTTATCCTGCCAGTTCCACATTCATCTCCCAGCTGTCTCTGCTCGGCCCCTATGTAGCCCACACCGCCAGCCTCCCTTTAGTCCTGCTGCCTCGTCCTGTCTCTCCAAAGCCCTGTGCCCAGGTCACTCTCACAGAGGTTCTCCCTGTGGCGTTCCTCCAGTTCTCCTTGGTCCCTGCCTTAGCCATCCTGGCTCTCAGCTCCAGCCCGCCCTCCCGCCTCCTCTTCTACCTGCACCATTCCTCTGACCCCGCTCTGGTCACGGACCCAGACCCCTGACCCACCGCTCTTTATGCCTTTGTGTTCTTCCCCAACCCTTTCGGCCTTTTCTGTGGACAATAAACGCCCCTGGTGAACCCCATCCTTGAGTCCTCCCTTCAGCGCTTGAAGCTCCCTAACAACCGTAGACTTGCACTACTATAGACTCAAACTCTAACAGGGACTGTTTGGATTGTTGGAGCACAGTGTTTCGTTCATGTTACTAATCCAAAGGTTTCACTCATGCTCTCATTTGGTTAACCAGGAGGTAAGTTTTCAACTTTGCACATCTTTCACACCCTTACAATCATGTCTTACTATGAAACTTTATTTTATTCCTTGTCACCATCTTTCATTCAGGCACCATTGCCTCTCCCACCAAGTAGCTCACACAGTAATTGCGTTCTTCCAACGAAAGAGAAAGAGAAATAGGTACAACTTGCAGGGATGGGACCTAAATAACAAAAAGAAACCTCAAAGTATCTTTTGGATAACTCATGGCTTTTGTAGCATTGTACCAGCATGTGATTGCCTCTATGTAGAATATGTTCTCATTTCCCCTGAAACCCAATGTTTCATCGTTAAATTTCAATTAGAAATTTAACAAGAAAACTGAACTTCTAAGTAGTTTGGCAATGCTAGCAGTACGGTAGTAGCTCTGACAGATATGTTCAGAGAAGAATGACTGTTTTTTATTGTTCCCTCCAGATGTGCTAGAGATCTTATTTAGAAATGCTCTATTCAAATACTTAGTCCCTCCACTCAAAAATTTGTCTTGGCTATTGTTACTCTATATTAGGATGTTTGCCCTTCACTGTACAGAGAAGTGTATATTCAGAGTTTGTCAGTTTATCTGCGATCACTGAGTTTAAAGCATTTTTTTCAGACACATTCCTCTTTTTATTCCTATTTATACAGTAATCACCTTTGACCAGGTGCAATGATTACATACTGAGTCCCAGTTACCAATTCTGTTTTGAGATGTACACTTTATCTATCAAGAATAGAATAGAATAGAATAGAATAGGCTTTATTGTCACTGTACAGTTAAGTACAATGAAATTGTGGGTGCTCCGTGAAGACAAACAGTGCACTATAGAAGAAAATATATACAATAAGAAACACAAAATGTACACAAATAATACAAAAATTGACACTAATTTTACACAATTTACATACACACAGCACACAATTGTGCAAGAAACAGACTAGGACATCACATTGTCACAATCATTTCATGAGAAGAGGTAAAAAAAATATTTTATTTCAACTTTATGGGCAACAGTGTATTTTGCAAGCGTATTTTTAAACCTAAAGCCTGCATTGCACATACATTGAGAATGGACGTTCAGAGATGTAGGAGACATCTTGTGTGAAAAATAATTGCATGCTCAGATTTTTAAAAAATCTATAAATAAAACCATTTTTTTAAAAATCTATGAGCAAAAAGATTTTAAGAATTTCTCATCAGGTAACTGAATTTTTTGGGGCAAAAGCATATCATACATAATTTAATGCAATTCAGTTGAATACCAGACACTTTATTTGTCCCTCATGGAACAATTCGAGGCAGCAAGTCTGCAAACTCAGTACACAAAGACAAATCACCTACACATTATTAATGGAAGCCTAGAGGAGATCTCTCACATCTTTTACAGTTTCTGGTGCATTAGTCCTATGTTGGCCAGTAACAATATTTTCGAAGGAAGTTTTTCCTTTCCACTGTTGCCTAGTGCACAAGAATACGTTACACACATACAGTTGTTGATAAAAAAATAAATAAATAAACACTGTACATTATATACACCAGCTAAACTATAGAAATTTAGTTCATATACTAAAAGTGTTTGAACATTTTAATGGCAACATGCAGAGGGACAGCAATACGGTCTCACTGCAAGCCAGCACAGTTAGCATAGTCATTGCACAATCCATGGTGAGGCTCAGCGGGCTGCTGCCTCACCGCTCGTCTCTTCTTAGTATTTGAACGGTAAATGTGAAAATTCAGCGATTTTGAAAAAAAATCTAAAAATGGTGAAGTTAAATGGAAAAGAACTTTAAAGTACAAATCACTGAATAAATATAACTATTTAATTTATTTTTTAATTTTATATTTCCATGATGCCTCACCTGCCTCCCCTGACTGCACGTCACTGGTCCATGCATAGTGAATTTTTCAGAGTTAATCAGCCCTAAAAGTCTTTGGTTAGATCAGTTAAAGCTCCAGGAGTTTGTGAAGCTGCTGTAACATGTTCTGCTGCCACGGAGGAAATAAATTAATGATGAGTAGAAATGAGTTCACAGCGTCTCCTGACGTCTTTACTGCAGAAATGAAATGCGGGGTAAATCTGTCTAACAGCCAAGAATTACAGCTGTTACAGATGATGAGTCTGAAAAATATTATCAGAGAAAAGAATTATGCAAGAGGAATAAGAGAGAGAGAGAGGGATCGACTCGCTACAGTCACTCAGTCAGCTGATTAGTGGTCACATAAGAGAGCGGTCTACAGATGTCTGACTGAACAGAACATGAAGCAGCCAGATACTGTTACATTGTGAGAAGCTATGGGAAGATGAGAAAGTTGCAGTTCAAAACTATTCACTTTAATTCTTCTATTATCAGTGTTATTTAGTACGGCGCACAGTGCAATCACTCACAGGTGTAAAGGATTACTTCAGGACACAGAGCTCACTTCATCAGTGACATCACAATACAGTTCTCAGCATCACAATGCGTATCGTCACGTTTTCTCAATCGCGATGAAGTAAACTTCAGTAAGCTTCAGAGCCCTCCTTTACTGGGTACCTATATCATCACTGTATGTGGATCCCTGTTAGTAGAAGCATGGTTGTGAACCTGTCTCGATGATTGTGCGTGTGACTTTGGAATCACAAAGGGGGGATATGTAGTATAATTTTTCAACAGATATGTGATGAGCTGAAAGAATATTGTATTAACCCCTGACAATTGAGCAATGTTGCAAATAAACAGAATTAAGAATATGCTGTGTAAAAATGATATATTACTCATGTGATTTGGACATGGTAATAATGATGTATGTTAAGGGTCACCATATGAAATAGTTGTTAGTGTGCACTACATGCAATGGTAAATGGACTGTACTTATATAGCGCTTTTCTAGTCTTTTCAATTACCCGCACTTCACACTACAGATCGTGACCACCCCATTCCGTTGCTGTTACACTGTTGTCAATTTTATTTATAGCGCCAATTCAACAGGAAGTATCTGAGGCACTGTACATATAGAGCAATTCAGACCGTACTTTTATCTTATAAAATTTATGAGAAACCCAACATCCCACCATGAGCAAGCACTAGGCGACTGTGGTAAGGAAAACCTTTTAGAACCTCGAGCAGGAACTGACTCAAGGTGGCGGCCATCTGCCTCGACCGGGTTGGGCTTAGAGAGAGAGGGGTGGGGGAATGTAGGAGAAAGACAACCTTTGCAAATACACAGACTGTTTAAAAACAAATAGTGTAGCAATAATAATAATAATAATAATTATTATTCTTACATCCATACAGCACAGGTTCATATAATGTGCTTATAATGTAGACATTCGTGACAATTGATGCGGTGCAATTTGGGGTTTGGTGGATCTGCCCATGACATTTCGCAATGGGGACTGGAGGAGCTGGGAATCGAACCACCGACCTTCTGATTGGTGGGAGACTGCTCTACCTCCTGAGCCACAGCCGCCCCATGCAATGCATATCCTGTATGGAAGAAGCATATGTATGTGTGAAGGAAAACATAGTTTTTAAAAAATATTACAAGGAAGAGTTAAGAAATAATGGTGTAAAAGTAAGATGTAATTCAGTTTTTAAAAAAAATACTGCCATGAAGAATTGGAAAATAATGGTGTAAAATATAGAGAAACTGTGTTAAGAAGACAGGCATGTCCAGGGGTGCCTTGAGGAGTTGTAACCGGTTCAGACGGGATTCTAGGGACTTTCCAACCACAATAACATTCTATGGGGAAAAGCTAATGGTGTAATTTGATAAGATGAAGGTAACCAGTTACAAAAGGTAACCAATAAGCTTGAACAATGTTCTAATGGTATAATTGCAAGCCAATGAAATGATCAGATAGGTGTGGAAAACCACAGACCAGAGAGGTATATAAGGAGAACACAAACCATTGTTTCTGGGGTTGCTTGAGTGCACATCAGGGGGTTCTTGGGTTTTTTATCGACAACAAACTCTACTGCCTTGAACTCTGACTTTTCCTGATGACTTTTTAAGTCCTATAAGTAATTTATGAACATCTGAACAAGGCTAGAGATCCAAATTTTGGTCCTGTCAACCAAGCCCAAAAGGCCTCCTTCTTCAGCCTGATGGCTTCCCTCACCCCCATTATCCACCAGTGGGTTCTCAGATTGCTGCCTGGTGATCAGTTGACAGCTCTGCCTCTTCTCCCGAGTGTCCAAGACATACAGTTGTTTGACTAGATAGTTCAAAGGTTTATTCAAAACACTTAAAGAAACAAAAAGGTTGTCTAACTGAATAGTGGCTGAGGCTCCAGAAACAAAAGCAGTTCAAACTGATAGAAGGCAAATATACAGAAAACAAAGAGTCCACAAAAGGAGGGGAAGCAAAATGCAGGGAATCCAAACACAGCTCACGTGGCACCAGGACAAGAAGCAAGACTCTGACAACTGAAAAGGGGAGAGACAGGACTACATAAATTCAGGGGATGATTACAAATGGAACACAGGTGGGACTGAGAAAAGGAGGGAAACATAACAAAGGGTGGAAGTAAAAACACACCAGGGAAGTAACTACAAAATAAAACAGGAAAGACCCCACAAGAAACACAAAAGAAAGTAAATAATCAGGAACCTAAAAACACCAGAAACACAGGAGTTCTGCAACTGCAAATAATAACTAACAACAGAAGTTTGGCCAACTCCAATTCCTTGCAAAATTATCAAACGGGAAATTTAAGTGATTCAGGGAGTAATAGATCTTTTATTCACATGAATTCAGTATGAATTATCTATTTACATGTGGATTAACCACTGTACAGATGAGAAGACTGCACTCATACAGCATATAGGATTGGTTTGCACCATGGTAATGCAGCACAAGAACAAATTGTTTATACAGAGCAAAAGTGCTGGTACCCTTACACCTCACTGAAACAATGCTCCATTCCTCCTGGAAAGAGTTGACATTAAAGCTCTGCATGCCTTTGTTTCACATAGAATAAAAAGAAGCTGTGGAAAGAGCTGAATTCTTGCTTATTCTACAAAGATCTTCTAAAATGGCCTTGACAAAATTATTGGCACTCCTAAGAAGTGGTGATTAATAAGTGGATTGTAGTAATATTTAGAGCAGACTATTATCCTCAATTAGCTGCACAGGTGTCTTCAATCTTAAAACCAGTTAGTCAGCCTTTTTAAATGGAGAAATAAAACACCATCCCCACTGTGAGACATGGAGCAGGCTCAGTTACAGGGTCATAGGGTTGCTTTGCTGCGTCTAACATCGGGAGCCTTGCATCTGTGCAGGGCATAATGAAGTCAGAAGATGATCAAACCACTCTGTAGCGAAACATACTGCCAGACATACTGACATACTGTCAGAGAGCTCTGATTCAGCTGCAGGTCGTGGCTCCTCCAGTGGGATAACAACATACATCTGAAAGGATTCAAGAATGGATCAGAAGGAAGCATCAGACTTGTGAAGTGGCCTGCTGTGAGTCCTGATCTGAATCCAACTGAACATCTATGGAAGGAGCTGAAACTCAAAGATGGAATGGATCCATCAAACCTGAGAGAACTGGAGCAGTTTGCTGAAGAAGATAGATGGAAGTAGATGTCTCGTTACAGAAAGAGCTCCATTGAGTGATTGTTCCAAAGAGCTTGCTACTAAATATCAAGTTAAGGACCACAATATTTGCCCATGCCATTTCCATTTGTTATATAATCAAATTAAATAATACACTGAAACTTACATATCTGTTCTGTTAAATATAAAATCAAGAACAGTGGATGCCAATCACTTTTCTTAATTTCAATTTATTTCAGAAGCATTTTTTTTTTCAGGTGGAAAGTGCCGGCCACACTATCTGCCTCGTGAGTTTACGGCGGTGTTTGTTATGGCTGTTTACATCCCGTCAGGTGCTAAGGCTAACGAAGCGCTAACGAAACTTCACAACAACATCAGCTTGCTCCAGCATAAGCACCCGGAAGCTTTTTACGTGGTTGCGGGGGATTTTAACCACGTAAACCTGACAGACACTCTGCCCAAGTTCTATCAGCACGTCACCATACCGACACAGGGTAATAACACGCTGGACCGTGTTTACACCAACAAAAAAGACGCATACAGAGCCGTCCCCCACCCCCACCTGGGCTTTTCCGACCACATCTCCATCATGCTGGTCCCTGCCTATCGTCCTCTGCTCAGACGCCACACACCAACACAGAGGACCATCACCGTGTGGCCCAGTGATGCTGTCCCCGCACTGCAGGACTGTTTCCAGTGCACAGACTGGCAGATCTTCAGGGAAGCAGCTGTCTGTGAGGGAGAGGTGGACCTGGAGGACTACACATCTGCTGTCCTCGGGTACATCAGCAAGTGCGTGGAGGATGTCACCAGTACCAGGACTGTAACAGACTTTCCCAACCAGAAACCCTGGCTGAATGCAGAGGTCCGGTCTCTGCTGAAAGCCAGGGATGCTGTGTTCAGGTCTGGTGACAGAGTGGCACTCAGAGCGGCGAGGAGAGAGCTGAACGCGGGAGTGAAAAGGGCCAAGGCTGCATACGCCCAGAGGATCCAGGGACACTTCACGTCCAACGATCCACGGAGTATGTGGAGGGGCATAAAGTGCATCACTGACTACAACACCAGAGATGCACAATGCCCCAGGGACCCCTCACTGCCCGACGCACTCAACAACTTTTACGCCCGCTTTGAGGACTCCAACGCCTCCCCCAGCACCAGACTCATCACTCCACCAGGTGAAGAGCCCCTCAGTGTGACACCAGCAGTAGTGAGGAGGACCCTCCAGAGGATTAACCCCCGCAAAGCTGCTGGTCCCGACAACATCCCTGGACGGGTGCTGAAGGGATGTGCACACCAGCTCACAGAGGTGCTGATGGACATTTTCAACACCCCTCTCAAACAGGCGGCGGTCCCCACCTGCCTGAAGACTGCCACGATCATCCCCATCCCCAAAACGTCCACAGTGACAGGCCTAAATGACTATCGGCCGGTAGCCCTCACCCTGATAGTCATGAAATGCTTTGAGAGACTTGTCATGACCCGCATCAAAGACTCTATTGACGTCACTGTGGACCCGCACCAGTATGCCTATAGGAAGAACCGATCCACTGAGGACACCATCTCCTCTGTGGTCCACACTACCCTCACCCACTTAGAGAATAAGGACTCCTATGTTCGCCTGCTCTTTGTGGACTTCACCTCAGCTTTCAACACAATCATACCACAGACCCTAATTCAGAAACTAAATACACTTGGACTGAGCTCCACCCTGTGCAACTGGGTCTTAGACTTCCTAACAGACAGGCCGCAGTCTGTGAGGATCCACGACGTCTCCTCCTCCCCCATCACCCTCAGCACCGGCTCCCCCCAGGGCTGTGTGCTGAGCCCCCTCCTGTTCACCCTGCTCACACACGACTGCTCAGCGAGACACCCGAGCTGTCTGATTGTGAAGTTCACGGATGACACAGCTGTGGTTGGACGCATTGCCAACAACGACGAGTCCAACTACAGGCAGGAGGTGGAACAGCTGGAGGGTTGGTGCAGAGATAACAACCTCTGTATCAATGTGAAGAAGACCAAGGAGATGATCGTGGACTTCAGGAGGGGCAGACACCTCCCTCCTCCCCTGCACATCGGAGGGACTGCGGTGGAAGTGGTCTCCAGCTTCAGGTACCTGGGCGTACATATCTCTGACGACCTCACCTGGAGCACCAACACTTCCTGTCTGATTAGGAAGGCACATCAGCGTCTCTACTTCCTCAGGAGGCTGAGGCGCGCCAGACTTGGGAGCTCAGTCCTGACCTCCTTTTACAGATGTGTGGTGGAGAGCGTCCTGTCCTCCTGCATCATCGTGTGGCACGGCAGCTGCTCGGCGGCAGAGAAGAAAGCTCTGCACAGGGTGGTGAAAGCTGCACAGAGGACTGTGGGACGCAGCCTATCCACCACCACGGACATCTACACCGCCAGATGCAGGAAACGGGCCGCCTGCATCCTGAAGGACCCTACTCACCCCGCACACGCTCTGTTTTCCCCTCTCCCCTCGGGCAGGAGGCTACGGAGCATTAAGAGCAGGACCACCAGACTGAGGAACAGCTTCTTCCCAGAAGCTGTGAGACTGCTGAATTCTGGAGGACCCCTGTAGCCCCCTCCGACACCCACAGACAACACATCTTTTGCACTAATCTGAACACTGGACATTGCACAATGCACAGCTGTCACTTTAGCTCCTACACTTCTGGACATTGTTGTTGTGTCATTTCATTTCATTTTACTGTGAAATTTTCTATATTACTGTGAAATTTTTCTATACTTATATTATTTCTTAGTGTATATTTATATATTCTATTTTATTCTTAATTATTCTTATTGTATTTTTATACTTTACTTTCTGTAATTGGCTTGCACCGGGACCAGAGTAACCTATTTCGTTTCACCTCATGTTCACATGTGTTGGAATGACAATAAAGCTCCTTGAATCCTTGAAAGGTACCAATCACAACATGTATGTGATGTAACGGATATTAAAGTGTTCTCTTCCCTGAAATTAATCCAAAAGCTACATTCTTGTAATATCAGTGCCTTGTGTAAAGCTGGAGACTGGCAACATGTAACAGGACTTGGCCATAATCTCCTACCTGACTGGGTGTGTGCCACATCAGAGGTGTTCCGCAACCCTACAAAGGCAAACTGGTAGAGTCTCCAGTACCGCTGGTCTGCTACCTCTACTGCCCGTCTCTGCCACCGGTACATGATCTCATTCTTGGGATAGCAATCTAGAGAAATCCCCCAACACACAGACATAATAGATTAATTAGAAGACTTACTGATACCTATAATATTCAAACTAACATCCGCTATTCAGTGTACGGCATCACAGAGGAACACTGCACCATGGGAAAGTTGGGGAGCATTCAAGAGAACTGACCTTCAGTCTCAAGGAAATTTCAAATGAGCAAAATGTCTTCAAATGTACACATACTAATAATAATAATAACAGAGTGTAATACACAATGTGGTAGTCAAAAGTTAGTTTGACAGGAATTCAGTAAATAGTAGTATTTTTTGCAGTGGTGAAAAGTATTCAGATCACGAAGTTAAGTAAAAGTACCAATATAGCAATGTAAAAATACCCATTACAAGTAAAATTTCATGAAATGATTCTACTAGTAGAAGTACATGAGTAAAATGTAGTTAAAGTATTAAAGTCAAAGTGGTGGTTTGATCCCCTTGACTGATATATGATTATATCTTACATGATTAGATGATTAATAGTGAAGTATCAGTGTGTAGCAGCATGTTACTGATGTAGCCGCTGGAGGTAAAGCAGGTTTATAAACAGGGTCACCAGATAAATCTGAGGAGTCAACAGATGATTCATGGGTTTAGAGGGAAAACTCACAACTTGATGGAGCTGTTAACAACCCAGACATCTGAAATGTGATCCTGACTACACACTGGTTTTTGTGAGATGTCAGAAACTCAAAAGGTTGGAAACCACTGGTTGTATTTTAAAAGCTCATCATATCAACCACTGTGTAAAATATTAAAACTAACTAGTAACTAAAGCTGTCAAATCAAATGAAAAAAAGTAAAGTACATGTACCTCAAAAATTAACTTGAGTACAGATGTGAGTAAATGTAGTAAGTCGCTAACTCTCCACCAATGGTAATTTCTAAACTGTCAATGTAAGAAAAAATTGGCCTAACTGTCATCATAAATAGACTACAAAATATGTCTCTGTCCAATGCTTTCTAAAATAACCTGTATGACTGTAATATTTTCTTATGGCAATTTCTAACCATAACTCTGTCACCTCTATGGTTAAGGTCACTATGTGCAAATAAAACCACTTGCCTGTGGGTTAGGGAAATATGGACCTTTTAACAGCAGAACAGATAAAAAAGTAGAAGATAGATCTAAGGTCTCTGGTGTTGAAGTCACATGACATATGATCAGACCCCCTCCTTTAAAGGGTTTATATTGGTATGAAAGTCACTCTACCTCCAACACTGCTGCTGAGGGAGCATTATTTGCACAACTGTAAGGATGAATATGTGTTTTTTTGGCACTTAAACAAATGGTCAATGCTGTTATTTCTCAGGTAAGATCTCTTTGGTTGTTTCATAGTTTTTGTAGTTTTGTTCATGAAATTACCACTGGTTTGTGCTCATTTGATGACATTTAGTGTGACTGTACTGGTCCTAACATTTGTCCTCAACTCCATGGAATGGTCTTTACATTTTTCACTAGTGTGTGGAAGATTAAGATCATGAGAAGCTAAAGCACAATGCAAGAGACAAATGAAGGATGACACAGACACCATGAATCAGACTGGGCGAGGGTGCATAATTCATTAAGTCTGTCGGAGAGAATGGGACTGGGTGACTTCCTCTCTCTGCTGGTGGAGTTGATGATAGATTGGTACGGGCTTAGAGAGGGCAGCCTCAAGCAGATGGGTCTTTTGGCAAAGGGAATAATGGGCTTAGCCACTATGCTAGCCCACACAGAAGCCCCTCTCTCTGGGCAAGTTGAAGTCGAGATGACTAGTTCAAAAATGGGAGGGGAAAATGTTTGACCACGTACAGCTTGAAAACTCCAGTGGGCACGAGTGCTCATCCATTGGAAAGTTATGCAGCTTAAGGTAACACTCCCCATTAATAGTCAACCTGACAAAAACAGAATTGTGACAGAGAAAAACCAAGTCTCAGCATTGTTTTTTTCCCTCCCAAGGTACTTCAGAAAAGAAATATGACCATTAGATTGTGCTTTGACAAATTGGGGTCACCTAAAAGAGAACTACACAACAAAAACACAGATGCACACACTAAAGCTGCACAGACAACATGTTGATACTAACATTAAGAATGACTACCCAAAAAAGTTAGCAAACTGGCTGCATAACTGTCCTACCTTAGTGTGTACATGACTCTCCCATTGCTCCAACAGTCTCAGGAGGCGGTTGGGAGTGGTGATCCAGTGGGCATCTGATTTGCGTGAATTCCTGAAGAATGTGTCAGGAATCCAGATTTTGCCTACCATGTTACTGTTAAGCATGAGCAGCTTCATTGAGCTGTTGAACTTCAGTCAGCTGTCATACCATGTCTGGGCAAAGAAGATGTCAATGGTGTATTTCTACAACAGAGTTAAGTAACCCATGCAAATAAAGCCAATTTTAAAAAACTTCACTATACACATTTAACAGTTACTTGAATAATTCCCTAGACCCAATAGGGAACTCCCTGGAGCAAGCCATTGAATGTTTTGCCATTCAATGTGGTACAAGCATTTGTGTTCCTCTCAGGATAAATTGTAATCACTTTCACCCCTAACTTTTCATGTAGCACAATCATCAGGGAAAATTTGTTGGTTTCCAGACAATGAATGCTAATGACTTTGGTGATCCCAGCCTTTAGTATGGTGCCACTAGCAGGCTAACATTTTTTCTTAGAGTGAAATATCTCAACAACTATTGGTTGAACTGCCATGAAATTTGGCACACAAACAAACAAAAACCTCAAATCAAAGTGCACTTACTAGCTTTATCAAGCTCTTTCAACTACATCTCAAGGTGGGTTTCCATACACCTGTTTTTGTTTTTTTTCTGGAAATGGAAAGTGCAATGGAAATCAGACTTAATGAATAAATCATGATGTACACGAATCATGTAATTTAAACGTCTACTGAAGCAAACAGAAATGTCACACTCCCATTATGTAAATCTTTTTTCACAGTTGGAGGTGGGACTGGCACTGTTTTAATCAATCTAACGCTCTAGCCCTCTTCTTCTGCAATGGTTTAATGGCAGAGACTGGAAAAAGTTGTTTTACTCGACAAACCAACTCCTAATGTTCATTTCATGGCAGTGGATGGAAGTGCACATTTATTAGCTTTTTCTAAAATTTGCACGACATTTGGATGGAAACCCAACTTCAATCTTGGGTGAATGGAGGTTGAAAGTTCTGGAGAAGCCAGTGTGTGGAAGATTGTTGTGTCTTGTGTTACAATACTGTACCATTTACAAATAACTTTGAAAGAATGAACTTCCACACCCAAATATTGGATAAGTTGCTATTATATTTTGTGCAAAAATTCATGGTTTCAGGGGGATGAATCGTAATACTTAAAACTGTTTAAGCACAAACTGTAAAAACACAGTCATTGTAGCTTGCACATGCTGGTTATTTAACAATAAGTGAAGGGATTTTTCTATCAACTATCCATTACATCAGCAGCATTACAACAAAGAAAAAAGCCAGGAGCCAATTGGAGGAAGCAGTCTCACCATGTTGATGATTCTGAACACAGTGATGAGACATCCTGGTTCGAGTGGTGACTTCATTCACCCAACAGGCCTTTCCGACACGATGCTTTTGCCCGCTGACAGTCTGCTTAGTCCTTACGGTGGTGGTAACATTTCCAGAGACCTGAGCCTTTCCCCGTGGAGCTGGAGTGTCTAATCTGACCATCCTTCCCTCACCGAAACATCTCCCATCGCTTCATCACGGATGCACTTTGCCTGCCCCTGTAACCGTTCTTACCAGGCTCACCAGCATAGTCCCACCCTTAACTGTTTCAGTGAAAGAATCATCATGGGCCCTTGTCGCAGCATTGTCTGTTGAACTGCACCAGGATTTAACAACCTTGCCTCAGTCTCCCTGATCATTGCACCACCACTAAACAGCCAAAGAGGTCCACCCCCGTCTCACAGACACGCCTTTAGCACCGCCCGCCGGCGTGAAGCCTGGCTCCAGCAGCACCAGGCGTTCTGAATGTTACGACTGCCATTTGTCATATGTTATTACTTTCTCAAATTTAATCTCAGCAATAAACGATAATCCCAGATTTTCGTCGAAGTTAAATCACCAGCAGGTTCCTCACGTCGCCCTTTATCGTCGAGTCAGAATTTTTCCGCAGTAAACGATGACCAGATTGCGGTCGTTCAGTCGCCCGTTATCTGCCGAACCGGCCGCGATCATCGGTCCGCACGTTTCGCTCCGGATGATTCCCGATTACATGCCCTGGCTCATTGTCCAGCAGCACAGCTTAAACCCGACACTTCGCCCACCTCATCGCGCCTGTTATCTCGGTCAGCCTCCGCTCCCGCGCCGACAGACCATCGCCGACCGCCACCGTTCCTTCCACCAGCCGCGGTTGTCCTCATCCACACTGACCGTCTTGAATATCGGTTCACAAATCTGGGGCCCGACAGTCACATCTTCATCGGCCTGCGCGGTGATCAGCAGTTTCAGCCACCTAGCCGACAATAACTACCTGAATCGGTATCAGTCCGCTTTTAGGGCCTTCGACTCTAACCGAACAGCATCTGCCAGCAATATCGCTGTTTCAGACCAGGTCTCCACCTGCTCCCAGTTTGCGCAGCTCTCGAGATCATCGCAGCAATTGCGGATCGACCGAAACAGATTTTCCGGTTCGCCCCGCCGGTCATTATCGACGAGAATCAGTGCGTCTCACGGTCGGCTGTGATCAGTCTTTCGACGCATCCAGGAACGCCCACCGCCTCCTCTCATATTTCTTCCGGTCACCGAGCTGGAGCCGAACACCGTCAGCCGCCGATGACACCAGCATGCGCCCATAAAGGCGACACGTCCGTACCGCTTCGTCTTCTGTCGTCGATCGTCCGTAACCTCCATCTGCATCAAACCGAAATGCCGGTTGCCGCCGCGCGAGCACTGGTTCGATCACGTAATCATATCCCCGAGTCAACCGTGGTCTCCCGCGCAACGTCGTCCGCGCATTCGATCGCGGTTCTCCTCCTCGACCAGCATCATGAAGATCAACCACGCACACAGCCAGATTCGGTCTTTCTTTCCGCCGGCAGATGCGCCGAAATTTAGTCGATGCCTTGTTCTTTCAGACCGATTGTCGCTCTGCTTCAGGACTGCCCGCGCGCCAGCACTGTGCCAACGGCTCAGACCGCCGCAGCGAACGCCGACCGACCAATAGGCCTGACCATCTCCGGCCTGGGGCCTCCTCACTGGCCCCGATCAGACCTGTTTAACGACCATGTGTCTCCCAACAATAGCCTCACACCGTCCGATCTTTCAACCTCCGGTGCGCCTGCGCGCCCAGAGTGCACAGTCCGTCCCCAGAGTCAAAAGAAGTCAGCAGCGCAGGCCTTCTTCCCATCGGGCCTCTTCTGGCCGACATGCTGATTGCCGATGCCTCAACCAACCAAAAAACTGATTTCATGCGTTCAATCTCTAATCCAGTTATTGCTTCCGTTCACGCTGGCAATCAGCATCAGTCACATCAGCCGGGGTAACAACATGACGTCCCGCCGACGAGACGATTAACCGTTCCTGTCGTCGCATCACTTAACCGCAGCCCCGCGCGTTCAGGTTTCTTCGTTACTGCACCACGGTAAGCCCAGAGCCGGAGTTCCCTGCCGCCCGCTTATCCGCTCGTCTACGACGCGACACACAAACATTTAATAGCGTTGTTATGTTAAAGTTATTAATCGCACATTGCCTGTCATTGTTCTCAGCTGCACACACCATTACCAATATTACCGCCGTCACCAGCCATTTCACATTTTGATTCTGTCTGTGAGCCTGCAGCGGGTTGGCCTCACCTCATCTTCACCCTCCAACCCGAACGAGGCAGATGGCTGGAGTCCGGCTCACCGAGGTTCTTCGCCTCGAAAGCGTCACGTCGCCCAGTGCCGCCTCACGGTGATCCGTTTTCCGTAAATTTTATAAGACAAAGAGTACGAAACCACCCATAGCAGCCCGAGATTGTCAGAATCAGCGCCACATAAATAGTTCTGACTTGACTTCGACCCTGAACAATAACACTTGAATGAAGTTGTTCAACCCGATACGACGATATGTTCAGCCCACATCAATACCGTGCACCATTCTACTGAAAGTTCTGTGTTGGAAATTCGGTTCTCCTCCGTTCTTTCTCTCATTCTGGGGAGTTACGCCCATTCTTTGTTTAGACCGTAGCACGTCATTACCGCTAACCGGAAATCAACATTGTCCGACCTTACGGGTTATAACGCAACATATATAGCAGCGCCACATTATTACACCGTCATCAGCAGCGTTGGCGAGCACCGAATCTGACGCCAGCGTCATCATCGCGGTCGTAAAATCTTGCGACACCGAAACTCAAAACACCGCTCGGCGTGCGCATTCCACGCCGGTTTATGCACTTTTCCTCCTCATCAGCGGTTCTTCATTTGCGATACCGCCGTGTCATGCCTTCAGTAATTACGTGTTTAGTATGATCGTTTGGAATCACCATGGTGCGTAGCTCAGATCGGTGCGCAGCAAAATACGGTCAGATGACTGCCGTTTTCTGACCATCGGTCATCAGCAGTGGCCGAGTGATCGCCTGTTGCCCAGCACTCCAATCGCAGTTCCGTTTCATGACAGCCCACATTGCCCATAGCCCTCACAGGCTTCACGCTTAAACAGGCAGCTGGTCCGCAGTGAACATCAATCTCGGCTTCCACAACACAGCTTCCCTCACCAGCCTGGGACGCAAGACGGCCGAGTAAACACTTGCGGGATCAGCTCGGCCTCATCACAACCATGCCTCACTTGTCGTGCAGCAACAGTGAGCCCCTGACCAGTCACGGTCTCACCCCTGAAACGCCAGACGAACACCGCCGCCAGTGATTCAGCAGATCCCGTGTCCATAGATCAAACCTCATCCACCTGCTCATAACGTCACGCCGTGACAGACAGCCCGCAGCCTGTGCCGCGTGCAGGTTCGTCGGTCCAGGCGACGGCAGTCCCGCCGACATCAACCGACTTCAGGCCTGCCGAGTGATCGCCTGTCTGGTCCGACTTCAACCGCAACCGAAGATCATAGTAACGACCCGCCTGTCGGCCTCCCTGCTGCAGATTATATCTTTTCAGCGAGGAAAAACGAACTGCCTGAGAAACAACAAAGTTGCTGAAACTGTCTGTTGCCTCAAACACAGTTGAGTCGTCTGCAGCCACGCCACTGGGTTCAAGGCGTCGAGCCTCCTCACGATGTCATTTCAGCCGCGCCTCGAGCCACGTGCCGAAGCCTGTGTCGTCTGCCCTCAGCACCCATCCTCAGCCTGCGCCCAGCCACCTGTTCGCCTCCCCGTCACCTTCTTCCGCCGCGTTTATCGTCTCTGCGATTCAGGTTTGCTGGGAACAGCGGTCAGCCCAGGGGATGATTAACTGCACAGTTAACACAGTCCGTGATGCCGTCAGTGAGCCCTTCATGTTATCCTCGCGAAGATTATAGAAAATATTCAGTTGTCACCAAAATATCTCAGAAATTTCTTCAGCCTTGCGACCATCCCGTGACCGCCAAGAACCGTACAGACGGTCTATGGCTGAAGAGACTCCTACAGGGATGTTTTGAGGTGACTAACCGAATGTTTTCATAATGCTCACGGGGATGACATAGAAGGACTCACTGACAGCATCACAGACTGTATTAACTTCTGTACAGACAATGTCATCCCCACAAAGACTGTGCGCTGTTTCCCCAATAACAAACCCTGGGTCACTAAGGACATTAAAACAGCACTGAACAGGAAGAAGGTTGACTTCAGGAGCAGAGACAAGGTGGAGATGAAGAAGGCGCAGGCAGAACTGAGGACAGATTGCTGAGGGCAAGGACTGTTACAGGAGGAAGCCCCCTTATACTCAACACATGTCTCGAAGCCTTGACTTCAAATGACCCATCATTAGCTGTGGCTCAGGGAAGTCAGTCTTGCCTTAGTTACAGTAACGGTAACAAGTGCACAGACAGTGCTCAATGGTGACAGAGTTATTGAGGAACTCTATTGGATTTGAACTTTTTTTTGTAGCTTTTGAATTTGTTTGTTTCTCAAACTTAGTTTGTTTGTTTTTTTTTTCCTCACTGTAAAAATTATTCACTGTCTGCACCTTGGGAGGCCGGCAAATAAAATTCATTACACTATATAATCTTCTGAATTTTGAGGGTTAAGAGTGGAACTCTGTGACAAACGTCCTCAACAAACCTAAAAGAAATCCAGTTGTCTTCAACGTCAGCACTTAGGACTACCATCACCTGGATGACTGAGAACCTACACAGACATATTAACTAGCTACTTGGAGCTATATCACTATCACAGCATGTGTTATGACAAGTGAATGAAAAGTTTTGTCCTATAGACACAGGATCTCTTTGAATCACACACTGGTCCCAACATAGGCGAGGTGTTAAAAATCTGGCATTTCAGAGTGGGAGCTCAACATGACTGATAACAATATCCGGGGCATCACTGTTGCTACTGACAAAGTAAGAAACATGGTTGTAGTGGTGAAGGAGGCCGAGCTGTCCCCACACAAAGTGTTTTTCGGCCACTCCTTAAATCTTGCGTCCCAGGCAGGTTTGAAAGTAAACTGTGTCAGCCACCTGCTTGGTAGAGTGAGGTGTGTAGCAGCATTTTTTCACCACAGTTCAACTGCCACAACCATGCTGACCCCCAAGCAGCAAATGTTAAACCTGCCAGAACATAAACTGATAATAGATGTCATAAAACGATGAACCAGCACACTTGACATGATTGAGTGCTACCTGGAGCAACAACAGGCAGTCACTTCAGCCCTGCTGAGTGTTGATAGACACTCTAGAAACAGCAGTCATCACAGCCGTAACACTTTGCACACCGATGCAAAAGCGACCACTGTGCCATGTGTTGAAGTTCAAACAACCGATCGTACCCCTAAACACATGATACAAGAGAGCATGACACAGCAGTGAAGACTCAAACACTATCACCCAAATGAAGAAGGCCATATTGAATGAGAGGGAGAAAAGGTACATAAACCAGTATGGAAGTCACTTTACATACAAACAGTGTTTTACAGGATTTTCAGTGATTATCACTAAAGATTTTTACATTTTTAGGTAATGTTTCTTGTATCGTAGATTCAATTATATATATATATATATATGTGTGTGTGTGTGTATGTGTATGTATATATATATATTTGCATTATAGCCCATAAGGTGGACAATATTTGATTTCCAGTTAAGGCAATGTAAATGACTTGTTAAATACTTACAGTCTAAACAAAGAGGTGAACATGGCTCCTAACAAGAATGGGAAAGGATGGAGGAGGGACCAGGAACCAGCACAGAACCAATTAGAAGTGAATTTTTAATGTTATTGTGTGACTGAGCATAATATATCATTCGTATGATCAGGTTGGACTGCTTCATTCAAGTTGTTTATTGTTCAAGTCAAGTCAAGTCAAATTTTATTTATATAGCGCCAATTCACAACAGAAGTTATCTCGAGGCACTGTACATATAGAGCAGGTCTAGACCGTACTCTTTATCTTATAAAATTTACAGAGAGAAACCCAACAGATCCCACCATGAGCAAGCACTAGGCGACTGTGGCAAGGAAAAACTTCCTTTTAAGAGGCAGAAACCTCGAGCAGAACCGGACTCAAGGTGGGCGGCCATCTGCCTCGACCGGTTGGGTTTAGACAGAAAGAGAGGGGGGTGGGGGAATGGGGTAGGAGAAAGACAACCTTGCAAATACACAGACTAAGTCAAAATGTAAATAGTAGTAGTAGTAGTAGTAATAATAATAATAATAGTAATAATTATTATTACAGCTAAAGGAATAATAATAACAAACAATAGTACATTAATAGCACTAACACTATCAATAACACTAGTAAATGTTTTAATTATTGTCGCATCATGGGTTGAGCTGGATCATGGGAGCAGCAGGAGACTCTCCAGCTCTGGAGGCAGAACCCTGCAGTAAGAGACAGTAGCAGAGAGAGAGAGAGAAGCACAGCCTGGGCACTAATGTGCTTGAGGGAAGAACACACAGTTAAAGTGATGCAACGATATTAAGACAGTTAATAGTAATCTCGTCGGCAGGACATCATGGACAACATTTACTAACTATTAATCTTAACTGATGCACTGAGACTGACCCAACCCGCCGAGGGAAAAATGGAACCAGAATAATATGCTAGTTAAAAGTTAAGGCATAAAGATTAGTTTTTAGTTTGGATTTAAAGGCCTCAACTGAGTCAGCCTGTCTAATATCAATAGGGAGGTTGTTCCAAAGGAAAGGGGCCCGATAGGAGAAGGCCCTGCAGCCTGCTGACTTCTTTTTGACTCTGGGGACAGATAGCAGCCCTGCACTCTGAGAACGCAGAGCACGGGAGGGAATATAAGGGTTAAGAAGATCAGACAGGTATGAGGGGGCTAGCCCATTTAGAATTTTATAAGTCATTAAGAGAACTTTAAAGTCTGATCTAACATGAATAGGGAGCCAGTGAAGGGAGGCTAAAACCGGGGTAATATGGTCAAACCTTCTTGAATTGGTCAGCATTCTAGCTGCAGCATTCTGAACCATTTGCAGACTTTTAGTGCTAGCACGCGGTAGTCCTGAAAGCAAAACATTACAATAATCCAGTCTAGAAGAAACAAAGGCATGGACTAGAATTTCAGCATCTGCCATGGAAAGAAAAGACCGAATCCTAGCTATATTGCGTAGGTGAAAAAAGGCGGTCTTTGTAATGTCTTTAATATGCTGATCGAAGGAAAGAGTACGATCAAGTGTGACACCCAGATTTTTGGCTGTTGTATTTTGAGAGATAACACAGTTGTCAAGGGATATAGTTACATGATCGAACTGGTGTCTATATCGCGCCGGGCCAATAACCAGCATTTCAGTTTTGTCTGAATTAAGAAGCAGGAAGTTTTGAGACATCCAGCTTTTAACAGAAGACAAGCAGATCTCTAGTTCCCTAATTTGAGAGGCATTATCAGCCTTTATAGGCACATATAGCTGGGTATCATCAGCATAACAGTGAAAATTAATTCCATGGCTCCGAATAATTTGGCCAAGAGGAGAAATATAAAGAGAGAAAAGCAGGGGGCCAAGAACAGAACCCTGGGGTACTCCATATTTCACATCAGAAAAGGCTGATACAGTATTATTACAAGAGACACACTGAGTTCTGTCAGATAAGTAAGATTTTAACCAGCTGAGGGCCAGGCCAGAGATTCCAAATCTATTTTCCAGTCGGTCCATGAGTATACGGTGGTCTATAGTATCAAAGGCTGCACTAAGATCAAGTAATAGGAGCAGAGAGGTGGAACCTGAATCTAAAGAGAGTAGCAGATCATTTACTACTTTAGCAAGTGCTGTTTCAGTAGAGTGAAAGGCCCTAAAAGCAGACTGATACGATTCAAATAGATTATTATCAGCTAAATGAGCTGAAAGCTGCTGATACACCACTTTTTTTGAGACAGGCCGATAGTCTGTTTGACTATCGAGATTTGAGATTTGAGACAGGCCGATAGTTACCTAAAGACCCAGGATCAAGGTGTGGTTTCTTAAGTAAAGGTTTAACCACAGCTGTTTTAAAGCTAGAAGGAACAGTGCCAGTCGTCAACGATAGATTCACAATATTCAGCACTGCAGGGCCCAAGACTGGCCAGAGATCTTTGGAAAGTTTACCCGGTAAAGGGTCAAAAAGGCAAGTGGTGGGTTTAGAAGCTAGTACTACCTTAGATAATGAATCAAGACATATAATGTCAAAATTCATCAGAGCAGAAACTGTCTGAGACTCAGTATGATGCACAGCCGGTTCCGCAGCAGATGCTGGAGAAACTGAACTGATTTTTAATCTAATCTCATCAATTTTACTGCAGAAAAAATTCTGAAACTCACAGGCAGTAAAGGGCGAGCAGCTAGGAGCCTGCTGCTTTTTAGTGAGTTTAGCTACAGTGTCAAAAAGAAATCTAGGATTATGTTTATTGCTATTGATTAAATTTGAAAAATATGCTGCTCTGGCAGTAGACAGTGCATGCTTATATTCCAGAACACCCTGGTGCCACTGGAGATACAGAGCTTCTGATTTGGATTTGCGCCATTTGCGCTCTAATTTCCGACAGGCCTGCTTCAGAGCACGTGTGTCGTCTGTGAACCAGGGAGTGGACCTCTTTGGCTGTTTTAGTGGTGAGAGGTGCAACTGAATCAAGGAGACTAGACAAGGTTGTATTTAAATCCCTGGTACAGTTTTCAACAGAACCAATTGCTGCAGTAAAAGGGGCCAGGACCTCTGGTAGTTGCTCACTAAGAACAGTTAAAGTTGTGGGACCTATGTGTCTGGTGGAAGATATATTAGAGACAATTTTAGGGGGACAGGCTAAAGTTGCATCAAATTTGATAAGAAAATGATCGGAGATAACCGATGTGACAGGAGAGATAGTCAGATTAGACACCTCAATCCCACGGGAAAGAATCAGGTCTAGAGTGTTACCACCACAGTGAGTAGGTTCATGTACAGACTGTGTGAACCCAAAAGTATCAATAAGTGCCAAAAAAGCTATATTTAAAGGATCAGAGGCCTTATTTAGGTGAATGTTAAAGTCACCCATAATTAGGATATCATCACTATATGTGACAAGACACGATAAAAAATTTCCAAATTCATCTAAAAACTGTGAGTAGGGGCCAGGTGGTCTGTAAAGTACCACAAGGTGGAGTGGTTGCAATCTATTTCCCTGGTCATGGGGATCAGAAGCTACTGGAGAAGGTTTCAATACTACAGCCTCAAAGGAGTTAAAAGTGACATTAAGAGCTGAGGTTAGACCAAAGAAAGACTTATAAATTAAAGCGACGCCCCCACCTTTTTTCGTAGCCCGAGCAACATGTGCGTTGGCATACTCAGGTGGGGAAGCTTCATTTAAAGGCAGGAACATATCTGGTTTAAGCCATGTTTCACATAGACCAACCATATCCAGATTATGTTCAAGAATCAAGTCATTTATCAATAATGCCTTAGTAGAAAGTGATCTAATATTTATGAAGCCAAATTTGAGGATCATATTGAGCCTGGAGCGGCCAGTAGGAGGCTGGTGTGGCAAGGTACTTATAGATGAAGTATTAATAGGAATGAGGCATCTAGTGTTTCTGTTAGGAAATTTAAGTGGCCTTTTATTCAGTATTTTATGGGACCTAGCACTGTCACCAGTGGCAGGAGTGGTGATTTGTACATGGTGGTTTAGAAACTTAGGAAACTTGTGAATAGTACGGCGGGGAATGGAGACAGTCTCAATGCAGTAGATCAGGCTATCAGTCTGAGCATCTAAAGTCTGCAAATTTTCCTGGTCAGATTCATCATCTAAGCTATCTAAGCTAGTGGACTCCAAAACCGCACCACCTAAAGACCTAGCAGGTTCTCTACTCACCTGCGACCTGCCGATCACTAGTGTCTTACTGTCAAACCCGACGTAAACACCTGTCTATATTCCTAGATAAAACAGCAGCGCCTGCTCCAGTAGGATGCAGACCATCTGCCTTCAGCAGGTCAGGACGGCCCCAGAAAGAAGGCCAGTTATCCACAAAACTATATCCCTGCTCACTACAGTGACGAGCCAGCCAGCGGTTCAGAGACGTTAATCTGCTGTACACCTCATCATTACCCCTCATGGGTAAAGGACCAGAGACAACTAATCGATGCCGACACATCTTTCTAGCAAACTCAAACGTCCTAGCTAAACTAGCTTTGGTGACCTCAGACTGCTTCATTCTAATGTTATTGGTGCCGACATGAATGACAATGTTGCTATAGCTAGGTGTGGAATGTGCCTGAGCCCCCTGTTTCTCCCTGCGTGATGCCAGCACCCTAAGATTATCCTCTATGGTGGAAGCTCTGGCCCCAGGTAGGCAGTAAACATTGGCTGGCGAAGCTAATCTGACATTGCGAGTGATGAAGTCCCCTATGACTAGAGTGCGTTGTTTAGCCCTGTCAGCGGGAGCGGGGGAGACACGCGGGCGAACAGGACTACCAACGGGGCTAGCAAGAGTCGAAAACCGGTTTGCAGTCGGGAGAGGCGACTGCAGACCAGGCCACACAACCGGTTGCTTGCTCTTACGTGCCCCTTTCCGCCGGCTGACAGGGACGAACTCCGCACACACTGCCGACGAGGCTAAGCTAGCCCTAACAGGCTCACTGTCGAGCCTGTGGCTAACGCTATCTGGAGTGCCCGTCATATCTAAGGTAATTCTAGGAGAAAGGAGCTGCTCTAGTTGACGGACACGTCTCTCTAGCAGAGACACCCTGTCTTCAAGAGCAGAACAGCTAACACAAGCCATGGTAGTAGTTACTTTACGCTAGGTTAGCTGTAGGAGTGAGAAAGTGAGGCTACAATTTAAAATAGGCTAATGAGGCTACAAACGGCTAAGCTAAATTACACTAACAACAAACAGGCTAAAGTCAAAGGAAATATCAATACACAGGTAGCGATCAAAAATAAGATAGATTAGTACAAATCAGCAGCAGATAATGTGTAACAAAAGACTATAGGACAGAAAGTGAAGAGAGAAAGCGGAGCAGCGAGTAAGTGTCGGTCTCACAGAATCACGGCGTACGGTACAGGTAGCGTCACAGCCTCTACAGGTAGCGTCAAGCACCTCTAGTCGATGGATGGTACAGATGCTAGAGTACAGCACAGAGCAGTTCAAAATTGTTGCATTATAAGAAGTAAAATGACTGGTAAATGTTGGATAATACATAGTAATTGTCTATGTCAAGGTTGAATTATTAATTATAAATTTAATGACTACAATGATATTTGGTGTTTATGTCAGTATGCCTTTTCAACACACACATGAACCTGAGACAAACAGGGAAGGTTTGGAGGAAGTCTTTACTGGGATCTCCATGGATACAGGTATGGGTGATAACCAGCCAGTGCCACTAAACAATATAGTTTAAAAGTCACTGAAGCATAGATAGAGTATGTTTTGTTCTCTTACTGATACATCTAATTACTGGTCATCTGGAACTAACCTAGAAGCCAATGATAAAAAGACAGACATTATTTTTTTCACACTATCTCATTCAAAAGAGCTGGACTGTTTATTTTAGTTTCCACCCAAAACATGATGTGCAAAAATCAGTGCTCACAATGGCTGACCTACTGTAAAGACTTCTACTCACTATACTGTTCAGTGTGTTTGGCTTTTGCTAAGTCTTTACACACAAGTGCGTTTGTTAAAGGTGGCATGTATACCTGGTCTATGAGGAACACAAACAGAAAGGTTGCTCATGCATATGTCTTAGGAGCTAATAAAGCAGATATTTAAAAGCTTACTGAGTTCTAAGCAAACGTCAGCATACCAAGAGCAAGTCTGAAAAAGGTGCTGGAGATCAAGATTTTTTAAGTCATTGGTAAGTGGGCTCTTAACTATCACGTTCAGTGGTCTGAGACAGCATTACCAGTATTACTAGCACTTACCATGATAACCTCTGCTTTTTTAGATATGGTGTGTGTTCTGAAGAACACATGAGTGCATTAAAAAAGCCAGATGACTCTGAATTAGAGGAGGAAGAGGATCCCTTGTTAACCTGCCATCAAAAAGTACAGTCCAAACATTATTGAATCCTTCAGTGGATTGATCAAGGTGGAGGTGGGATGTTTTCAGCTTGACACAACACAGGACCTCATTTCCATGGAGCAATGTACAGTATGTCACTGATGCTGTCCATCAACGTCTCATTGTTGTCGTTGACTTCGGATAATCACTTCTCAAATGTGGGACCATCCTCACTGCCCAGGTGTTTCTCAGGACATTTGAGGGCATACCATGGACATTCTTAGTATTCAACAACTGGTCCAGGAGACTCAAGAAAGAAGGTTGGCCAGGGACTTCAGAAGGCAGAACCCTTCAGAACCCAAGTGTTCAGAAGGCAGCAGACCAGTTTGTAGTGTGGGCAAATGAGAGGCTGCAGAGCCACACTAACAGTGTAATTATTGTTGTGTGGCAGAAAGCATCAGTTCTCAGTTTGAATAAAATGAAACAGTCTGCACCGATTTTGTGTAACTTGATTCAAGGTACTTTGCTGAGATGCAGGAGAATGACATGTAGACAACAGACTTGTGGATTATACTATAGGTCTCTGTACTAGGGATAGACCGATTATCGGCCGGGCCAATTATTGGTGCCGATATTTGGCATTTTGACACATATCGGCATCAGCCTTTTTTTTAATCCGACGGCTGTCATGTTGCGAATCTGAAAAACTGTTTAATAAACATATGCTTAAAGGCATTTAAACAAAGTTAAGTGTTGGAGTTTGTATTATTAAAAATTTTGACGCCAATATTTTCACTTTTACTGCAAATGAATATCGGCTCCAAATATCAGTTATCGGCCTCCTTGACTACTAATAATCGGTATCGGTCTCGGCTCTGAAAAAAACATATCAGTCTATCTCTACTCTGTACTCCCTCTTGCTCTTCGCTCTGATGTATTTCCCATATGGGTTGGGATTATTGGATCTTAATGAGAGATGTCCCACCTACTCACATATATTTTATTTTATTACTGTCATAATACCAGTGTTACAGAGAGAGAAACATGGAAAAGGACTGGAACTGGAATTTACCAAACTAACCTTGTTCACCATAGTGAAAAAATATATCAGGTCAATGCAATCATACAGCTCCTTTATGTGTCTCTAATAAGTTATAGTGATTGTGAGGCACTATGGTATAGAAGCATGGATCTATTCATTATAACCAAAAGATAAAGTCTCATTGCTTAGAGTAACCATATAAAGACCTTGACTGAGTTTACATGCACCATAAAGTATGTGCATCTTATTTTTGACCAAACCCAGTACAAGTATATGCATAGTCCCAATTTTCTCATCAAATTCATAAAACTGTGGGAAAACATGGAGCACTCCACTAGTCTGTGGGTCTGTCACTGAAAATAACATCCAAGAAGTGTGATTTCACTGATGTGTCAGGTATGCATCTGTCTGATATTTACTCTCTGGATACTGATAACTCAAGGTAGTAAGTACTGATCTGATACCTGCGCTCTTTCTTTTCCCTCATTTTATATCTGTGTACATCACCATGTCTATTGTGACTGAATGATGGTGACTGATAATGACATTTCATAATAACACTGCTAAAGAAACAGTTTTTATTGTGAATCACTCTGGAGTATGAGATGGGTGAAAAACTAACCATTTTTTACCTTCACTTCATCTTTCCCATGGCTCTACAGAGCCATGTGTATACTAGAGATGTACTGGTTTTATTATTTCCCATGGTAAAACATTGACATCAACACCAATTTTTGTAACATTTTGTTACATTATTAATGTGATTATTGCTTTTTCGGGGGTCATGTTAATTGGTTTGGTTTTGACTTGGTTCCCAGTCAAAAAGAGGAGGAACAACCATGGCAGGATCAGAAATCCAGGATGGTGGTCTTTTACGCTCACTGGCTAATGTATGCTAACAATCATAATGTTCAGTGAGAAAGAGAATGTGTATTTTATGTGACTGACAAAATCAAATTGCTGCATCAAATTTCTCACAGATCAGCTTCAACATTGCCCTTGATATTTTGGTATAAAAACATGGATGGGTGCATACAACCTAAGAGACGTGCTGGATTCAAAGTAATTTATAGTTGACTGTCTTAAACTTGAACAACCAACCTGCTAGTTAATGGCATTTAATGTGTATTAAATGTTAAAAGCTGCAATATATGGTTCACTGTTCAGTTTGCTAGATTTAATAAAGTCCATGGCAATCACAGTGTGATGTGTTTTTATTTTCATTTTAGCAAAAATTTTCAGGAAATTCAGGAAAGTTTGATGAGTACAGTGCAGTAAAGTGTTGACAGTCTGTCACTGGGGGGTGAATTCATGGTGTACAACCCTGCAAATATTTTAAAAAGATGCGCATGATGGGCCTTCTTCAGTCCTAAGGACTGTGGGCTCTTCTACTGTGAAGATTTTCTCAACATGAAAGTTGGGTCATCTCAGACCTGTTAACAGCAATTGTAGCAGACTTTGATACGGTGCCACTTTTGCTCCATGGTGAAATCTCAAGTGTGCACCTGCAAGTGGTCACAAAAACATGTGTGACACAGTACCAGATGTCGATCATATGATGTAACACAATACTGTAACATTATTGTCCACACCTGCTGCATGTGCATTACCGTGCCATGCTCAGACTCTTTGCAATTGTATTGGTGCTTTTTGATTGCACCTTGTATGTATCCATCTATGTATACGTACTCCTCTCATACCTGGATTCCTTCTAATTCACAGTCACATTGGAAAATAAGTGTTTGTGTGTGAGTGCTGAACATGTGTGTGTGAACATATTTGAATACTGTATTTGTGGTTGATAATTGATTTGCATAGAAATCAGGCAGGATGTAATGATGTACCTCTCCCTCATCTTCACTGACCCACAACGCACCACATGGGAAGTAAAGTCATGGGATTTATTATTTCAGCTCCCCAGAGAAAATGTGAAAAGGCCACTGAATGTCAGCAGAGACTTCTGGAACTCACATGATTGTCAAGTCCCCAGACTGGTGGCTGAGCCACTGGAATATGAATGGAATTTTCAGTGTCGCAAATGAACCACAAGTATGTAATGAGCCAAGCCAGTGTTACTATACGAAGACCATGAAGTTCCACCTATTTAACAATTTGCTAATTAATTTTGTTAACTTCATTTTGAGTTGCGACAAATGTTGAAGATGTGGCACTTAAAGCACAAGTCTGGTGATATTCTATATTAACCATGATTTATCATAAGTAGTGTGTGTATCCATAGTGTGATATATAACCCTGTGCCATAGGGCCCCATTGTTTCCTAAAAGCTATTAGAAACACACACTGTAGTATACTTTGACTTAATCCCTGTTACACCATCCTCCTGCCAGAAATACTCACTAGGGGACCAGATGTATTAATCCGCTGCTGAAAATAGACCTCAACAAAGCCACTATTTCCTCCTGTCTGAGTAACTTTTAAAATCTGCAGCCACCAGCTGTTTTAGGAAATTAATGAGACTTAGAAAGAACTGAAACCATATATCTATGAGCAGATTTACATCTGACGTAAGATGACTTGGGGCTGAGTCACAAGATAAAGTAGTCAGAACCTGTTGAGAAATAAACACATTGCTGGTTTTGTCAAGGGATTTGCTGACAATGACAAAAATCAGCAAAGGTTATCAGCAGACTAACCTTTTAACTCAACTTCACTGAACCATTTCTAGCACTCAGTTAAAGTATCTTCAGCTACTAGACTAGAGGATGGTTCAGGTCTGAGCCCTAACTATAAGCTTTATCAATGAGGAAAGTTTTCAGCCTACTCTTAAAAAAGTACAGAGGGTGCTCCTGTCTCCTGGACCCAAAGTGGGAGAAGGTTCCACAGTAGACAGCAGCTGAAAGCTCTGCCTCCCACTCTACTGCTGGAGACTCTAGGAACCACCAGTAAACCAGCATTCTGGGAGCGCAGTGTTCTAGTGGGATGATAGGGGATATGATGGAGCCTGACCATTAAGGGTTTTGTAGGTGAGTAGGAGGATTTTAAATTCTATTCTGGATTTTACAGGAAGCCAATATAGAGGAGCTAACACCAGATAAATATGGTTTCTTTTCCTCGTTCCTGTCAGTAATCATGCTGCAGTGTTTTGAATCAACTGGAGAGCCTTTAGAGACTTGTTGTGACAGCCAAACAATAATGAACTGCAATAGTCCAGTGTAGAAGTAAAAAAAAACACTGACTAGTTTTTCTGTGTCCCTTTGGGACAGGAAGGGGCTGATTTTGTGAGAGAAAGAGAGAGAATAAGAGAAAGAGGTGAGAGAAAAAACTAAAACAAAACAACAACAACAAAAAAAAAAAAACAAAAAAAAAAAACAAAGTCAATCTACAGCCATGAGACCAGACCAGACTTTCTCAGTCAGCCCTCTTTAAGGATGGAGTTGATGTTGGCTTCCCACTTCAGGTCTTGGGAAATGCAAGTTCCATCACAGGGCGGTGTCTCCTGAAGTCCACTATCATCTCCACTTTAGACTGCACCAGAGCACGTAGTGTCATCTGCAAATTTCAGAATTTTAACAGTTGGGTCCATGGAGGTGCAGTCGTTGGTGTAGAGGGAGAAGAGTAGTGGGGAGAGGACACATCCCTGAGGTGCACCAGTGCTGCCTACTGTTCCCTGCCCTGTAAGAAAACTGCAGAGGATCCAGCTTGTGTCCTGTGATGCTCTTCAGGTGGGCCAACACTGGGTGTTCAAAGGACTTCATGACCACAGACATGAGGGCAACAGGCCTGTAGTTATTCAGTCCTGTGACAGAGGGATTCTTGGGAACCAGAATGATGGTGGAGCATTTGAAGCAGGATGGAAGCACAGCAGGAAGCACAGCTCGAGAGATCTGTTGAAGATCTGTGTAAAGATTGGAGCCAGTTGGTCAGCACTTAATTCAAGACATCCCCTGGCTGACGAAGATGTTATGTTTAGACTTAAACATTTTGTTAGAATCACTGATCAGTCACAAAACACAGGTGGGTGGTTTTTCAGAAGAAAGCAAGTGGGCAAATGGCAGCCAGGTGAACGGCAAGACCAGGTAATAGTGATGAGCAGGTGAGTGGTTTGAACAGAATAATGGTGGGGACTGACTGGCGGCTTGCAGGTGAGTGGAATGGGGGGAAGAGGGACTGAGGAGACTGCAGGTGGTGAACATATTAGAGGTGAGTATGAGGGGGCAATGTAGACTGGCAGTCAGGAGCAGGTGAGCAGCATTCAGGCAGTGTGTAAGTGAGTGGCGTGGCTAGAGAACAGCAGTGAAACAGGTAAGTGGCAGAGACAGGCCACAGCACAGGTAGAGGCAAGCACAAGAGTGAATCCCTTGAAACACAAGGGAGGATGACAGGAGAAACAATCTATAAAAACATAATATAAAAATGTCTTACATTTACTTTAAAACAAAATTGAATTACTGAAAAGTGTAGGTAGGTAGTGTGGTAGAGTATGCACTTTTTCCATGTCTCATATCTCACAAAATGTTTAAATTTTAAATATTTAGTTTTCCATTGTTTATCTACCAAGTGAGACCATTACTGCTAGCTCTATATGTTTTACAATATGAATCTAGCTGTATTTCTTTTTTATCAGTTCCAATCAACAGCCATAGGTGAAAACCGTCCTAAGTTAAATGCTGCAGGACAGACCAGCAGTAATGCAGTGTATTATCAGTGACTGTGGCACAATGCAGTCACCACTACCTCCCATTGTGCCCACTGAAGCTTCTCCTCCACCTGCTTCCTACAGTTTTCTCTTAACGCACTCTCTGTGTAATTGGAGTGAATGGTTTATTAATACATTTGATGCCAATCAGGTCAAATGACCTTGGCCATGTGGAAGAGAGGCTGGTGGTGGCACTGGACTGTACATTAGGGGATGGCAGCATGCATTACTTTCCAGCCACTGTATGCTGATCTCAGACCTGCAGCACAATTAATAATGTCAAGTGACACACTTTCCATCCTCCTAACAGAGATATTGTCTGGCCTGCCACTGCAAAGGCCTGCAGAGGCAGTGGAAATCGTTGTACTGCAATCCTCTTCTCTCCCTTCCCTCAGTGTGGGGATGGCTCCTTCCCAGCAATTTGTGTTCACTCACTCCTGACTCACATTTATTTCTTAATACGGCGCAATAAAATATCATCCAGGTGACACAAAGCAGATGAAAATATCTTGGACTGACATGCATTAAATGTTATAAAGAAACTGATGGTTCCCAGAGGGATGATTCTTTGACAAATGTTGGTATGCTTTATGAGCAAAACTACAATGTAGAGGTAGCATGTTAACATGCCTTTACCTCAAAACACCCTATACCTAAGTTCAGCCTCATGGAGGCTGACATTGCTATAGATTCTTGTTTACATGTATTTTTAATACTGTGTAATACTAACTTTACTAGTATTGTTGTTTAATTCACTATTAGTATTTAAATGAGCCAGTGGCACAACTAGTCAAACTAAACCACAAAATTTTTTTTTTTTTTCTCACAGGCTTCAGAAATGACACAATCTGATGATTGCATCATCAGTTCCTTCAAAATGGTTAAAGTATTAAATAATAATTTATAAACCATTTCTAAGGTCAACAATGGTTTGGTTAAACTATTTGGGTAATGTTAGGACATTTTTCACGAAATAGTTAAAAACAAATCAGCACTGACAGATGTTATGTAGGCTTGGTAGGCTAAAATTAGCACATCACACCTCAACCATGAGCATTATGGCGACAGTGGAATCACTGGCGTATATCTGAACACTGTTCATGCTCCCAAGAGGAAGAACAGTTTCATTTCGAACAAAATAGTATTCTCATCTCTATGGATTATGTCAGTGTTCAGAAAAGTGAGTAAACATTTTTCAACAGGATTTAAGCTCTGATGATATAGAACTATTAGCAATATTTTAAAATAAACGATTTCATCTGCTTACTACAGTATAAAAAGGTTTATGTTTCCTTGGTTTCTTATGTGTGTCTGTGGTTAATTATGTGCATGCATTGTGTTCAGTGATATTTGCTGCTTTGCTGCAGTATCATCAGTGTCCATCTGTAACCAAATCTGGCAAGTTCTGTCATGACTGGCCAGTGCAGTTGATGAGAAGAATCTAATAGCCTCTTCTATCATGAATTCCATTATACAAACACAGAGAGGAAATTAAACAGCTTCCTCAGAGACGGAAAGTATAGCTAAGCCAAGTGCAAATAATGAGAGTTAGCCTCTCTCCACTTTCCAAAGTGAAATCGGATTTGAAGCATAGCCAAACAATAAAACATTCTTATAGTCCTGTTGTGTCTGTTTTGTTGCTGTGTTCAAAGAAGACCCGCTGGCAATACGCACTAAAATGTCATTCACAAACAAAATTTCATTTGTTAAGCTGTCATGTCCTTCTCAACCCATCTCCAACGCCTAGAAGCTCACCGCAGTGTACTGAAGTGTCATAATAACTTCCGATCTCGCTGATCATAGTATCCCTCTCATCTGTGGCCGCATGCAAGGGGCAGTCGCGTCTCCACCACCTACAGCTGATTTCTCCAGGTCAAAATTCAGTTACGTGGCATTTGTAATTCAACAGAACAGGAGTTGTTTGTACCTCTGCTGTCCTCTGTGGTTTTCAGTGTTCGCCAATCTGCCATGTCAGTATTGATGAAGATGATGAGTGGGAGATAAAGGAAGGCAGCACTTAATGGGAGCTCCACCAGCATGCAGTCTTTTTCAGGGTTTTTACTAATAATACTGCAACAGAGTCACATCAAATGTATACATCACTACTCTCAATTTGTTTTTAAAAAGAATCACTGCTCTCATTTACAAATCAGTTGCATCTACTTTACCTTTTTCTGTTTGCTCTCTAGTCTCCATCAATGAAAATACAGATTCCATTCAGTAGTTCTTCAAGCATGTCTGCCACTGCTTCAACCAGTGTTAAGCCATATCATTGAAGACTTCTAAAGAGATGTTTCATGAAAACACCTCCATACTCCCTTGGTAAGCTGATATGATCTATCTACAGCACATACTGAGAATCAGTGAGATCCATTAACCACAAACAACAGCAAAGTGGATGCAGTTTCTAAGTGAATTGATTTTTAAATTCTCTTTTAAATATTCAGTATAAATACTTATATACTGTAATACTATTATATACACAATTAACAACACAATCAAAGTCCTCCAGCAGCTCAAAGGAGAAAACATGTGCAGAGACTTCACTTGCCAAGAGACAAAAACAGCAGAAGAAAGAATCTGAATCAGAATTAAGACCGAGCTTTGACTCATATTAATGCAGAGTACATCATTATATTAAAAAGTCACCTGTTTTCTGATCTGCACCAGTTCTAATTTGTGGTTGAGTGTTAATAACACATCCTTCATATCACCTCTTGTCTTATTAAATTCAACATACATTTTTCCACGATACCATTAGTAGCCATGTTAGTTTCAGTGTTTTGATTTATCAACGCATCTTAAGCAAATACTGAAAATAAAGCATGGTCTCAATGAAATATGTGCAGTGTCACATGTTAAGTATAAATTGTCACATGACCAAACTGTTTACTTCCTGGTTGTGTAGTATTTTGTGTTGCTTCGTGCGAGGCAGGTCAAGCACTGATTATCAAGCACCTGTCATCAAGCTCATCTTCTACGATACAACTACCCTACAGTCTGCCAGTCACTTGCTGCCAGATCTCGTTCAGTTTGTAATGCTTCTGGCGGTTTGTCTCTAGTCTAGTTCAGGGCCATAATCCTTGGTATTTTCGTCTTGTACTTCCCTTGCACTCCTTGTGCCCTATAGTTCCTGCTGTGCCCCGCAATAACATGCTGTGCTGTGCTGAAAACCGCATTTTGAAAGGTGTCAGTTTAATGTGATGTTGCTGGTATGATGTCAATATGACTATCAACAGACAATGAAAACCAAGTCGTTTCCGATATCCTATGCAAATTAAATGCAGCTCATATGTAGATCTCGTGCTCCTTGCCCTCTCCTCAAGCCCCGCCTCTCCACGCTAAAACAGTTGAAACTGAAACCAGTGACATCAAAACATACTGATGAAAAAAAAAAAAAAAACTCTCCCTGAAAGTAGACAGACAGGATGAAAAAATCTGCAGATCATCATTGAAAAACACACCATGATACAAAAGATATGGCGAGGGAAATAGATAATATTGTTGGTGCAATTTTTTTATGTCTGTATTTACATTTTTCTGTAAAACGTTTTCAACGCAATATATTTCAGTGCCAATACAACTTTTTATAATACCAAATATGTCAATGCCAGTGTTTCCTTTTTCAGTTTTGGTTTTGGGTTTTGTTTCAATGCCCAAATTTATTTTCATTATCCAACATTTAATGTCACTGTTCTTGCTCCATAGGTGACCACCTAGACAAGGCATGCAAACTGACATAAGTGACCGGACCCTTTACTCCAATAATGAGTTGTCCACCTTTGTCAATACAATTACAGCCTTGATCTTCTTCAAAATTATGACAGGATGAGCTTTCACCTGGTTTTCCTCTTTGCAAATTCTCCCAAGCTCTGTCCAGATTGGATGGGGACCATTAGTGAGCAGCCATTTGATCTCTCCAGAGATCAAAGATTTGATCGGAGTTCAGTCAGCTTTCTAGCTGGGCTACTCGGAACATTCACACATTCACAACTTCCAGCTCTGTGTTGCCTTTTTCTGTGTGCTCATGGTCTCATTGTCCTGTTAGAGGTGAACCATCAGTCCAATCAGTTGAATTTACAGGTGGTGTGTGTAGAAACATCTCAAAAGGTGATCCTTTTAACAAATATGTAAAAAAATCTAAAACTGTTTTCATTGGTAGACTGATTAGAAAAATAGATTGTATCATGAGGCTGCAACACAACAAAATGTAAAAGAGTAGAGGAGTCTAAAATACTTGCTGAATATACTTTATCAGTGTTGTATAGGGTTTTTTGATATGTATGGTGTTTTCATATTTGGGAAAAATTTGGAATGACATAGGTTAATATGAAGCATCTCCATAGTATTAATTTTCATTGACAACATAAATAATAATCTTTGATGTGTCTCATATACTAATGAATATATATTTTATATTTTATATATGACAAACCCATTTGTTTGTGTTGGCCATAGATAAACATTTGAATACAGGCTTATTTGAGAAATCATGTTTTATAAAGTAAAAATATAGCGAGCATTGTCTTCTCTTTAGTTTGAGTAAAATACAGTGTTATGTTTTTGTGTAGTTGCTGGTCCATTGAAGCTGAAATAGCAAAATTGCTTCTAAATAAGAGTCAAGCTTAAAATCCATTTACTTCATTCCTGTTTATAATTGTGAGAGTCTGTGCAGTATTGTAATCACATGCTGTATTTTGCCAAAGCTCATAAAGAGCATATTTATGCAGTGGTTAATTTCCTCTAAGACGGGAAGAAACTGTTGAAGGCTGGTGAATAACTGGCGCCAAGTCTCTGCTAACAGGGTAATTTATTCACACATTAACTAGAGCAACCTCTGGAGTTTTACTAATTTCATATTTGGTGACCTGCCCATATTAACATGTTGTTTCTTGGCAGCACCCCATAATACAGCTTTTTACTGGAATAAATACTGGAACATTATTAAAATAGGTTGCTCAACTTACAGTTTTCTGAGACTAAACCTTCAGGCCAATGAATTTGAAATTTCTCTGGTGATGTCAGCACCAATTTACTAAAGGCAAATTTAGTATTGATGTGTTCAGCAGGTCATGGTGATTGAACCTGTTCTGTAATATGTCCAGCCAGGAAACCCTCAGAGTGCACACTATAAGACTGATGATGACTCTATAACAGTATTTTCATCTCCTCACATATACTCACAGTTCCTAATCGAAAATCTAATTGTGTCATGGTGGCAGTAAGTTTATGACAAAACACCTGATAAATTCCTCAAAACAAAATATATAAGGTCAAGGGGTCATTTTTCTTCTCTAGGTCATTTTATCGAGTGTTTCTTTTCTTTCATTAATGGTGTATCTGCAGACTCACGTCATTCTGTAACAATAGCTCACTCTGTCTGTTTCTAGTAGCAACCAAGGTTGTGGTACAGACTCTACATATGCACTGACAGAGATGTGATAGTCAGAGCCTCTGGTGGAGAAGTCATAGGCATAACACTGTTTGTCTCAATTTAAGTAGCAACACAAACCTTCTCAAAAGTAGGACAAAAGTGTTGATTCCTTATACAATATGACTTAGGTGAACTTGTTTCATTGTTCCAGTATTTGGTACCTAATCAACAGATCTTATATATGCAGGGGAGACATGTTGTGGCCCTTGAAGAATATTTTTAAATATGCCAAGAATGATTCAGTAAGAACTGAAGACATTGCACAGTGTCAACTTGTGGTGTGCAGGCCATCAATCAACATTTTCAAGTGAGTTATGTGGATGCCTTTTAGGTTGTTAGGTGATTTTCCGGAATGCCTGAGAAGATTGAGTTGTTGCGCATGGAAGTGGATTGTATGCCAGAATGGTCTCTTTTCATCAGTTTGTTTTCTTTAGTGCATTTGTTGAGTGTTTGACTGAGGTTTGTGATTCTGGTTTGATTTTGCAGTGTTACGACCTGGTTGTGGGAAATGGTGTATTTTGCCTGAGTCAGGTCCATGTTGTTGCTAGTGGTAATAGTAGTTGATAAATGTCTCCAGGTCTGTTATGTCCTCCACTGTGAGGTTAGTCCATTTCTTCTGGGTGTGTAAATGGATTATGGATGCAGCCTAGTCCAAAATACTGTTTTGTTATTGGAAAGTACCTTGTTTTATTTGGTGTGATGTTTCTCAGCAATAGAACACCGCCATCTTGGCCAACTATATCTGGTGCTGCTCCACCTCTGCACAGCTCAGGCTCTTTTCCCTGCAGTGAGGTGACATTCCACATCCCAGAGCTAGTCTGCGATGGCAGGCATCAACATGCCGAATCTCCCACCTTGCCTGCCACCGGTTTCCCCAGTCCAGGCGGTACCCAGTCTCGAAAAACTCCAATTTGCCTTGGGAGATTCAATCCAGATTATGTGCCCTCGGCGACGCATAGCTCCCAGAATCACTGGGACACACAAACCCCTCCACAATGTTAAAGGTGGCAGATTCTCTGAGGTTACTCAAAACATTTACTGAAAATGATTTGGATTACTTAAAGGTATGACAATGGTTTACTGCGATTATAGACATTAGAAAAGATGGGAGATGCTGGCTCTTTGTTATGACAGAAGTGGTGAGATTTATAACAAGGACCTGCTCTTCTGTCGCGATGCTGCTGGATGACCCTGCTACACATAAGACCAATCAGTTTTTAATCTAATTTAATTTGTTGTATGTGTGTCTGATTATGTATATTTTTTTAACTTATGTATATGACTTTGGTAGTACAGCTGTTTTGTTGTTTTGTTTTTTTTTTTTGCTTTTTTGTTTCTTCTTTCTTTCTTCTTATTGACATGAGTCTGCACTTACAGTGATATCAGTATCACCTGCACTGGTCACATTGGGCAGAGTAGAAATACCTGCAGTGTAATATGGTTTGCCCATGAAAACATTTATGTTAAAACATCTGCCTCTGTGCTCCAGCCATGTATGTTAATAAATAAAAAACAAAAAACTAGAATTTTGAGACATCTTTAGAGTTCAAAAAGCCCTTTATTATATTTATTTTACTTTTAGCGGTTTCCGTGCAGAGTGCATAGGCTGTACATGGAGTGCAGCTGCTGTGAACACTAAAGGTTTTGAACAACAATGGAACTCTATGGCACAAAGGAATGAATATATCAGACTTTGGATATAGGCACCATGATTGTTGATAGAATACATTCATTAAGGTGATTTTGCTGCACAGTGGTTGTGACAATAATGAAATTATTACGTTACCAGATTTGTAGCTTTTTGGCCGTAACATAAAAACACTATTTAAGGCATAAATTTACATATTTATATGTACATGTATTTGTTGTTACTTACATAGTCAAACCACCATCCATAAAAAAAAATTCTCATTGTTCCCTCTGTTCTAGTCTCAATGTATATAATTAATCGTTCTTGTATATATGTTCTACTGTTGAATGTAATTCCTGTGTAAGTATATAGGTAATATTATTATATACTGCAAATTATCTAGTAATATAAAGCTTTTGCCATGAAAACCAATACCCAGACCTCACAAATGCAGTGAGTAACGGCAGATACTGCAGCTGTTGCACAGTAAGGCATTTAAAGGTGATTATCAAAGACTTCATCTGCCCCCAGGATGGATGATGGCCCAAATGCCTTTAGTCATAATGAGCACATCCCACATCAATAAACCCTCAAAATCACCCTCCATCCATCATCAGCCAAAGGTTACCATACATACATTACAGGGTGAAGGCTGGCTTTTGTCTCAGACATCATATTTGGCTCTGACACTCCCTGCGGCCTCCAGAACAGATGAGCTAAGCAGGCGGCTGACATTTGATGGGCTGAGGAGAGTTGACCTGACCCAACCAGACAAATGGATATAGATGTAAGCATAGACTGATGGGTTGAAATCTTGAAATGCCTGTTTTCTAAAAAAAAAAAAAAAGTTATGGTACGGGCATCTTGTTATCTGACCTTCTAACACTGGAGCAAGCGGGGTTGAATTACAACCCAATTACTGTGTAATCGCAAAATATCCTTATTGTAACAATTCACTGAGAATCATCACCAACTACCCAGTTGAGCATGACAACGGGAGAACCATCTTTTGTGTCTCTTATTAATGAAATTATTGACATTATACACTCATCATCCACACACACAAACAAGTAAGTCATTAATACTTAGAAATTAAAACAACAGATCCAAGGGACTGGAAAGAAAATATAACATGAAACCATAGTGCGAAGAGTGATACTATTACACATGTTGTTGCAATGGAACAATAAACAAACTCTCAAACAGTGGTGTTCACAGAGAGGCAGTAGTGGGGTTAATTTGCAACAAGGCATCAATAAAACAGGTGATGGTGCCAGCAGAGAAGCCAGACTAATGGTAATAAACCAAAAAGCAAGCTGAAAAGAAAATATGGCATGTCTTATCTTGCTCCTGGATTCGTGGGTGTAATTGGGGGCAGAGGAGAGACCCATGTGTGTTTATGTTTTAAATCACTGGCAACATACAACATAAAAGACCAACAAATTGAACCACACACCCCAATCACCAACAAGCCACTCAACTTCTTTCAAAGAAAACTGTCAAATTCCGTCAGCAGGAAAATTGTATAGTAAAATCTGGATTGATGAGCAACCAAAGCACAAATGGCTGCATTCAAAGTTGCATAAGGTACCCAGTAGAGAAACCACACACTATAGCTGAGCAGCTCTAGACATGTTGTCAGCAACACATATGCGACCGATGAGCAAATCTCAGGAAATTGGGGATTCTAAACTGTAATCATCCCCTTCCCTGTAATGTCAAATCATCCCATCCATGTTCTGCAGCCAAAATTCTAAACTATATTGCATAATCTGCTACTGAATTACAGAATTACAGCCCAGCTGTGCTGCCTCTTAAAATGGGGTGATTAAAACGCAAATAATGAATAAGAATTAGAAAAATAAATAAAATTACAACTCTGGGACTCTCCATTGACAACAAACTTAGCATTGAGCTATATGGAACTTATCTGAGGGAGTAGGTGGCTGGTTGCTGCTGGAAAATCAGGAACAATAAACACCTGCATTTCTCAGGGTCTCTGGTGTAAGTGGTACAGCAGTAGTCCCCCATAACTGAAAGCCATAAGTTGGGTAACTCCAGTGCAAGGAGCTAACGAGGGGTTCCTGTGGCCAGATTGTTCTGTCATATCAATTCAATTCAATTTTATTTATATAGCGCCGTCACAACAAAAGTCATCTCAAAGGCACTTTCATATAGAGCAGGTCTAGACCATACTCTTTAAATAGAGTATTTACAGAGAGGGCCAACAAATCCTGCAGGCAGCACTAAGCAGCAGTGGCAAGCGATCGCTGAAGAGGCAGAAACCTCGGGCAAACCAGACTCAGGGTGGCGGCCATCTGCCTCGACAGTTGGGTTGAGAGAATTAGGGTAGAGAATAAGCGAGAAGGAACATAGCATAACACGGGTTCCATGTAAAAATGTAGTGATACCAATAATACAGTAATAGTAATGATAGTAGTGATAAAGTGATAACTGGTAGCATGTACTTAAACTAATAACAGTTCAGTAATTTCTAATTATATGGCAGCAGGTGTTGAGTGGAGTTGTAGGAGCAGCGGAGACATCATCACAGATCAGACTCTACGGCTCAGGCTCCCACATGTATTCTCTATCTATTATTAACTAACATAAGCTTTATCAAAAGGAAAGTTTTAAGCTGGAAGCTCTTAAAGGTACAGAGATTGTCTGCCTCTCAGACGAAGGCAGGAGAGTTTCCATAGTAGAGCCTGATAACTATGAAGGCTCTGCCTCCCCATTCTACTCTTTGGAAACTCAGGGAACCTGATAAACCATTCTGGGGCCTTGAGAGTCCTAGTGGGATTGTGGGGAACTATGAGATCTTTAAGGTAAGATGAGCCTGACCATTAAAGGGCTTTGTAAGTGAGGAGGATTTTGAATTCTATTCTGGATTTGACTGGAGCCAATGTAAAGAGGCTAACACAGGAGAAATATGATCTCTTTTCCTAGTTCCTGTATTAATCGTGCTGCAGCATTTTGAATCAACTTTAGAGACTTGTTGGGGCAGCCTGATAATAATGGTGATAGTCCAGCCTAGAAGTAACAAATGCATGGACTAGTTTTCTGCATCTTTTGGACAGAAATGTCTAATTTTAGCGATATCACGCCCGGGTGAAGAAGGCAGTCCTAGAAGTTTGTTTTATATGTGAGTTAAAGGACATAATTTATCCTGATCGAATAACTCAAGATTCTTTACAGTGGGCTGGGAGCCAGGGCAATGCCGTCTAATGTAACTACATCATTAGAAAATGTATTTCGATGTGTTCGGGACTGATTACAATGACTTCAGTTTCATCTGAGTTCAGTAGTAAAAATTGCTTATCCTCAAGTTTTAATGTCCTAAGACAAGCCTGGAGTTTGGCTAGCTGATTGGTTTTCGTTAGGCTCCATTGACAGATAAAGCTGTATCATCTGCATAACAATGGAAATATGGAGTGTTTCTGATAATATTGTAGGAAGCATATATACAAAGTGAAGAGGATTGGTCAAGCACTGACCATGTGGAACTCCATGTCTAACTTTTGTGTGTATGGAGGGTAGTTGTTAACATGTACAAACTGAAGCCTATCAAATAGATGGGCTTAAACCAATTTCGTGCAATTCCTTTAATCCCAATAAAATGCTCCAGTCTGTAAAAGGATGTGATGGTCAGTCGTATCAAAAGCAGCACTGAGATCTAACAAGACAAGTACAGAAACAAGTAGTTTTCTGATGCACTTAGGAGTTGTTTGTAACTTTTACAATTATATCTCTGCTATGATACAATCCTAATCCTGACTGAAAATCCTCAAATAAACCTATCCTGTAAGAAAGTCACACAACTGTTTTGCAGCTACTCTCCAAGTTCTTAGAAAGAAAGGAGGTTAGATATAGGTCTGTAGTTGACTAATATATGGATCAAAGAGTGGGCTTTTTTAGAAGGCTTGAATACAGCTGCTATATGACTGCAGCACATAACCTGTACCAAGAACGAATTTAACATATCTAATACAGAGCGGCAAATTAAGGGCAGAGCTTCGTAAGCAGCCTATGGATTGGGATGGGGTCTAAGAGACACGTTGAAGGTTTAGATGCTGCTAATGGTTGATGTGAGCTGGTTTGTGTAGAGATCTTAGTTCCTAGAATCTGCATTAGCAGTAATTGCCAATCAGATCATTTCCTGTTCTTCTGTTTCAGTTCCTGCCTGCCTGCCTGCCCACTGCCATTCCCTCCAAGTCTGCCAGCTGCTCAACTTTCCTATCGGTTCAGCACCTCAGCTGCACAACTTCCCCCCTTGATCTTATCACCTGCCACGCACCTTTTGGACCCGCACACCCCCTACCCCTCTCCACCACAAGTTCCTAAATAAACTTTTATTTTTCCTGCAGTCCGTGTTCTGCTTTTCAGGGGTTCCTTGCTCCAGGAGCTTGCCTCTTTCTGTATTGTTCTCATTTTAGGAAGCCGATGTCTAAAATAGTATGCAGTGAATCTATGTGTACTGTCTACAAGATGATCAAGCTGGGAGGAGTAGCTACCCAGATAGCAAAAATATGACTGGACGGACATGGGCCTGATGTGCTAAAACTTCCGGTCCGAATTGGTAAACACATCCGCACCTGTTGTCTTTTGCACAATGGTACAACTGGTATGGACTCATTTGCCAGATCTGCAACAGCTTTAGGCCAGAACTGGTTCAAACAGCAAAAAACCAATTTATATACAGCCCAAATAAGGCACCATGTTGCAAAATTACATTCTGATCAGCTCTGGACCAGATGTGGTCCAGATTTAATATCTTCAGTATTGAAATCTATCATGCTAATGTCTCTAGCGTAAAATTCGTTTGTCTATCTATTAAAAGTAAGAATGACGATATACTTTCATTAGGTTTCATTAAGTGCCATTTATTAATGGTAACAAGGGTACTGTTACATTGCACAAACTTTAACACTTAGCAGCATACTGTTGTATAAAACCAGCTGCTAAATGTAACACTATAAACAGCATATCTAGAACACAAGGCTGCCACTGTAAGTATTCAAGTTTAAACTGTAAACATCAAAATTCCAAGTGGTGTAGGTTATACCTTTAGTTCGATTCTGCTCTTCTGGGCCTGGTTTTGTGAACAAGATTGCAGAATAATGACTATAAACTAAACAATATATAAAAATATAAACAATAATAATTAATAATAAAAATACGATAAACAAAAACAAATATTAATAAAAATACATTTAAAAATTTACTTACAAATCAAATCACAGAACCATACAACACATTTTCAAGTTGTCTGAACAAACACAGAACAGTTTTATTCTAAGATTAACATGTCTTTTTTAAATAAAAGATCCTATGTTGTGAAACAAGCAACCTTACATTTGAGAGTGACATCAGCCTTTTCAGTAAACAAATACTGTAATCTGAACATGGAAACAGACATTAACTTGCAAACGAAACCAAAACACTTAAGTCACGCTTCAGCTATATGGGTTTCACAGGTCATCTTGCAGCCTCTGGTTCTGGGCACTGCAGACCTGAGGATGATTTATTGATAAAGAAAAAAACAAACTCAGTATTGGCTATTTACTGTAACTGAAATACAAAACTCAAACTATGACATCATGCAATATTCTGTGCATTACAAGAGCAGTGACAAACATCAGCCATGTTACTGGTAGGATACTTTGATTAAAATATCAGCTGCATCTAGGTATTACCTGCGCTCCCCAATCTACTTGGAAAGCCACCTCCACGGTCAGATGCTAAGTTAGAACCATCTGATAACATGTTTATTGATGTCCATGTCCGTCGCTTGCTTTGCAACGTATTTGTTCTTTAACCCTATACAAACAACATTCACAGCATTAATGCAAAGCAACACAAAGTGATGAAAGTAGACATGATGTTTAGTCAGATGCTTTATGTAAAATTTGAGGTGAATTGTAGACTTTTATAAAAAGCAGCAAACTACATACAATTGATACAACTGTATGCTGTTGGAGCCATGATCATTTTCAGATATAAAACAGTACCAGAATTGCTTTGTGGTTACTATAAGCAGCCATTTACTCAGCCATAATTGTATTGCGCATTTTTGTCATATCTCCTGAATCCAATGATAACACGGAAAGGTGTTTGATGGTCAAAGATGACAGCGATACTACATAGCTTCATAAAACATCCCGGAGTGAACAGCTAAAGGTGAATTCAGAGACACCATGTATTTATTATGTCAAAATTTCACCTTTTCATAAAAGCTTGAACTTTTGGTACAGTCAAACAATTTGAGGCCCTGGACATTTTCAGGTATGGGTCACTCACTTGCAGCTCTGGTCATTAAAACAAGTGCTGATCATTAGATAATCCTTCCTGTCCTCAGCCTCACTTGCTGCCTGTGGAAGCAGAAGTTTGCGGACAAAGATGTGATTTTGTCAAACCCGTCTTCTGCATGCATGATGAGTGAACAACAAGTTTTGAAACTGTACATAACTTTTAACTATTTCTAATACACTTAAACCTTTTGATAATTATCGGTGATTGTAGAGAGTAGAATATTTAATATGACAAAATCACCTATACCTATTTTGAACACCCTCTTACCTCCACTGAATTCACTGGATCAAAATTATTCATCTGAACAGGTTATGATGTTGTGCTTAATGTCACTGTAATTCTTGACCATCAAAACTGGGTTCTCTCCTTTCTGTTAATTTTGGTTCAAGTGTAGATGCAGTATATAATTCAGCTATGGCTTAAGTAAAATGGCTGCCCTTGGAAATAGCGTGACAATTCTGGTTCATATTTTTAAAAAAAGTTTTCACGCTATTATGAAAAAATCGAACAATTTTTAGCTTATGTTCAAAGTCACCACAAGGCAATTTTAGAAAACATAACTTTTCCTGAAATGAACTTTCTAGTGGCATGTTTTTGCGTTGTACAAGTACTGCTCTCAATGCCATCTGTTGAATGCCATCTTTCCATTTGCTCCTTCAAGAGATTTTTCTTGTCACTATCTGAGTATTAGCGACAGGATGTTCCAGGTAACATTAACGTTTCCTGTCCCCAATAGAACCAGGGTAGAAATCTGGGGGAGATTAAAGAATTAAGACAAATTATAATAAGAAATTACATGTCCTGTCATTTTTGTCATTATATAATGACTTGAAAGTTTAGAGAGGCTGCCACCATATCAAAGCGACGATATGGTGAACTATCAACAGTCAGGGCAGTTGCAATGCACATTTTATCTAGTCACTATATCACTATCACTATCTAGATTTTGGACCATGATCAATCAACAACACTATTCAAGCATAGATACTGGTTTCTGCAGATGAAAATGGAGGTTTATCTGGTCACACTTTAAAGTATGTGAAGAATGAAAAGGGTTTCAAAGTCAGATTCTGCAGAAAATGCTAGTCAGCATTCACCAAAGTGAAGAAGGACCTGTAATAGTGTTAAACATCTGGTGGCTCTAATGGTTAAAATGTTAGGACAAATCCAGTTCATACCAAGTTCTTTTTCTGTGAGGGTGCACGGTTCTTAAGCACTCCTCAGAGAGTGTTCCACCTCCTCCCAGTGAGCCCAAAGGGAAACTGAATGCCTTCAGGTACTTCAGTTGGACGTTGTTCATCAACCATCCTCCCAGGAATCAAGTTGACCACTGCAATCCCAGTTGTGTTAGCTGTTGCTTCATGTGTTCAAGCAGTTTAAGGATGTGAAGTTCAGCAGCTGAGAGAGAGAGACATCACATAATGGTTACACATTACTTTGTGTAGAGGACTAAATGATGTGCCAGTGATTAAAAAGCGAAGGTTGATCATGAGAAGTTGTGTTTGAAGTTTGTGAAGAAGCATCTGTATTTGGTTTTGTGTCATGTGTTTATCAAACAATATTTTAGCCAATAAGCATGGCTATGATGTCGAATATATCATTATCTACAAAGGCTATTTGCCGAGGATACTTATTGTCCCACTGCAACGCGTATCTTAAGAGGAATGATAGATCTGCAGCAGCTCGACCCAAATAATGATCATTGTAATGACAAAGAGCTTATTACAGCTGATGTGCAGTTAGGAAGTACAGTCATGGAAACATACCAGAGCAAGGTATCTGCTCTATTCCTGATCGCCCCACTCTCCAAGATGGCCTGAAGAGTTCAGGAGTGTCTTGAGACCACAAGGATGACTGTGAGTGGGGTGCAGAGGAAGAGGAGGGCTGAGAAAGTGGCACTTGGCATGATGATGGCGATGACCAATGAGAAGATGGCAGTGAGCTTGGTGATAGCTGACGAGCAGATGACACTGGGCGTGTTGATGACCGACGAGGGGATGGCATTGAGTTTGACAATGACCAATGATGATGAGGTGAGACTGGACGAGACGATGACCGATGAGGAGGTGAGACTGGACGAGACGATGACCAATAAGGAGGTGAGACTGGGCGTGATGATGACCGACGATGAGGAGGTGAGACTGGGCGTGACGATGACCGATGAGGAAGTGAGACTGGACGAGACGATGACCGATGAGGAGGTGAGACTGGACGAGACGATGACCGATGAGGAGAGACGTCCAATGTGAAGGTGGGATTTGGCATCTTGATATGGGGTTTAAAGAAAGGAAAGACATGAACTGGTGGTTTGAAGGCATAATCAACACAAACATAATTCTGTACTTTTTTTTAACAATAAATCAAAACACAAACAATACAGTCATTTTTCATTTACCTTGAAGAAGATGCCCGAGGAGAGGACACTGGTGGCAGTATTGATGGTAATGACTCATTAAGTGATGATGACCGGTGGTGAGAAGACACAGGTGGTGGTGGAAGTGATGGTGGGGACTCAGGAAGTGATGATCAGTAAGGCGATGGCACTGGTGGCGCAGAGCATGACAAGGACTGCTGAGTTTTACTTGAATTGGATTTTGAAGGCTGTGGTGATCGGGTCTGGTTGTTTTGAGGAACCTCTGGCTGATCATTTTCATCATCTGTATCGCCTAAGCGTTGGCTATTAATAAAGAAAATATGCATTAATGCCAAAGAAAATGTCTAATAATAATAACTAACAATAAATCTGACAGCTATTTGGACTTATATTGGTTTACGTTTCCTTTTAAGCCGTAGTGTTGCCATCTCCTCATCATTAGAGTCAAGCTCTGATGTTTGGCAGGTCAAGGATTTCTTCATCGCCTGCCAAGCTGACGTATAATCATCTAAAAGAAACAATTTAACATATGGACATAAGGAGTTAACATATGAATGACCATGACCAAATCTCCACATTAACATGCCTCTTATTACTGCATGTATGTATATATCACATGTAAATTTAGATTTTTGGTTATTGTGACCATCGTAAAATAATGGTCCAAGTCATATGTTCAAGTTTTTCAAAAACAGAAACTGAACCAAATATATATATATGTATTAATCATTTCACACAAGGTTATGACAATTGATAACTATTGACATACAAATAATACTGTAAACTTATCAACTCAAAATTACTTAATACATTCTAAATAATTACCTTCAAGTTGTACTTAACAAAGCTAGAGGTGGAAATGGAAAATAGATTTTTTTTTACCACGTCTTTAACACTCTGACATCATGTTTGGCCCAGTGTTGGCTTGGCTGCTCTGCTAATCTTGCGGCTTTGTTGATTTTTTCATCACTTTTATACGACCAAGACTGTGGCACCACAGACACAGACTTTTGCTCATCTAAAAACTGGACTACATGAAACATCCTGTAAATGAAGGAAATCAATAGGGGAAAATAAGACAACAAGAGTGTGCATTCCATTGGTACATAAATGTCACTGAAATGTGCATAAGTGTGTAATTGTTCTGCCATTTAAAACAAATGTACATATAGACCGACATAGATTGTTCTTCCAAATCATAAACCACAGACTGTTCACATCCCATCAAATACGAAGATCACAATGAACAACATTAACTACTGTTTCAATCCATGCAGTAAAGGCATGACCACAAAACCTCCCCTATGAGGGAGGGCCACACACTTTTCTGTAACTTCTGACACTTTTGCACACCTGATTTGGCCTGATGGATGAGAGACACAGAATATACTTAGAAAGTCAGACCTGAATGGGTACTGAAAGAAGAGTGACCTTTCTGAGAAGACCTCGTATACAATATATATTCCATCAGTGCACTTAACAATGTTTTTAATTACACAAACATCATCTCTAATAATAAAGATGTTGTTCCCTGTTGAGATTTTCATTGTCCATTTGTCAGTATCTAACTGAGTGTACTGTGCTTTCACATCAAGTCTATCTGGAAGTGGTCCATCAAAGTGTTGTATTTTTAAGGAGCTTGATGCCACACCAGAAGCCCCATCAGTATCTGCAGCAGATGCCCCGAAAGAAGTTTGTTCTGACAGTCTTCAAATAATCTGAGCAAAAGGGCGATCTGGTTTTCTTACAAGTCTCTTTATCTTTTGGAGGTTATTTTCATAGGGAAATGCTGAAATGCAATCCAGACAACCAAACTGCTGTACATCCATTGGAAGATGAACTAAACCATGCACATTATACACAATAGAATCATTGCCATATATCTCACCAAAATGTGATACAAAAGTTTTAAGTAGTGTCTGAGAATAATGACTGTAGGACAATGAGAGGTCCACACTTATTAAAATAGCAATGGCAGTGGACAGCAACATGAAGTTGTTGTACAAATTACTTGGCAAAAATGAAGACAGAAGGACAGGGCCAATATACAGTAGAAACTGTCTAAATTCAGTGGCCTTCCATCGGTCTATTTCTCTAAATGACCGTGGTTTCCGTGCAAATTCCACAGGAATATAAGGTCGCAGCTCTTTCATGCGATCAGACATTTGATTTACAACATTTGCAGATAACCTAACATTGAGAGGACCTCTAAGCCACATTAGCAACAACTTTCTAACCACACCCAAACAAACCAAATGCATATAGTCCATTGGAAATTGTGACACCATGCCAATATTTGATCCATGAAAAGGATTTGGCCCATTTTGATGATCTTCATAAACCCACTGTGCAAAAGATTCATCAGTCCTTAACGTGCTATCAGTTAATGGAAAAGTCACCCATCTGTTCACATATAGACATTGTGTGACTTTATGTTCTTTACGAATGCTTTTGCAGGTGCATCACATATTACAGAGTCAACATTCAGAAAAAGCCGTTTTCCATTAAAGTCAAAGCCCTTTTCCAGTTCATGGAGCTCAACAACAAAATCCTTTAAAAATTCATCAGCTGATTGTGGTTTGTTGGGCCCACAAAATAAAACAATAATGACAGGCTCCTTCATTGGAACACTGACTAACAGTCCTAAAATGGGCCAAAGTTGAATGCTTGTGCTCTTAAACAGGGGTAACCCATCAATATTTATCTGCAACTTTAAGGTTAAACAATCAGCAAGTGAGTCAGTGATCTGAGACATGTTCTTTTGATGGAGGACAATATGCCAAAATAGTGATACTGTCCCCCAACCTTGTTCTGAATAGTGTACTGAGTATTAGTCTTTAGGATAGTTTGTGCGTCTTTTGGTAAGTCTGGGTGGTAAAATCTTAGTATATGCTGTAAGAGCAACAAGTGAAATTCCAAAGGTTAGGGGCCAAGAACAGATTCTGTCTTTGAGACTACATGTCTCAACACCTTCATCATCAGATTCAGACAAGTCTGAGCTACTACGCTGAGGAAGGTCATAAATGTCCGTATCTACGTGGTCAAAAGTGTTTGCATCCACATCATGGTCAGAAATGTTGGTGGCCATGTCGATATCTGTTGCATTGTCCTCCCGCAATACTGCATTTTCACTATAAATGTCATCCATCACCCTTTCTCCAGTCCGATTATCAGCATTGACAGGCAAATTATTGCTGTAGTCATCACTAATTTGCTGTAGTGTCCTCTTAAGGTCTCTTTGTGCACGCCTTCTCAGAGTGGAGTTAGAAACAACCTTTGCTTCCATTTTTTACTTACGTCTTCACCAATCAGCACAGCTGTTGACCTACCGGGAGAAAAGGGGAGGTTTTTACAGTGTTTTATAACATTCAATGCTGTTACTGTTGACTTATATTTAGTTAAAGGTGAATTTCGCTGCACATTTAAATTATTTTGTCCAATGATCGCATAAGCATTTACATTTTCCTGTGTGGCTGAACAAAGCTATAGCAGTACATAGATGGTGACTGTGTTAAGTATGTTACCTTTTTACTCAGGGAAAATACATGTCTGAGAGAGACACATCAATTAAACATATTTTAGTACTAAGGCATTATGTGTTTAATATAGTTGTATAGTTACATCTTAGTTAATGTCAAGAGTTAACATTTATTTAAACAAGTATTGCCACTGCAACAGAATCAATGAAGAAAGGCAAAGCCTCATAAAAGTAACAGACAGTAACAACAATGAAAAACTGACCAATAGCGTTAGCCTGTGGTATTTATCTTATGGCAGTAGCACAGTTTGTGGCTAACAATGAACTTTGGACAAACTAATGCTCGAATCAGCGCTCTAAAATGTGGAACTAAACAATGACGAACAATGCCAATTACGCCTCAAATAAAACTCCTCATGTCAACGCACCTTCTATGTCACATCGAGTCAAACTTTAATGAATTTCGACCGACGGGGTGTAAAGCAATAGCCCCGACTGGACTGGGAACTGGTTGTAGTTTTTTTAGTAAGCCAAAATATAAAGGACAACGCCAACATCCACACAAAAGGACTACAAAACCAGTCAAACATATACGCGTCATATCCTGCAGAGCACACGTTGATTCACGTTCACAATTTATTTTAGCAAAGATTACAAGAAATTATTAAATGTGTTAATCTGCGTCTTTTGCTGCATGCGTCCTCGTAATAAAAATAACGTTAAGTTTGTCGCTATATCTGTGTCTCTCACGTTTGCAAATTGGTTACGTTCGCGTTACAATTTGAAACCCCTCTCCTGTGCACCAAGCATAACTGACTCTTTATAGCATTAATGCTCATGTTACAGTCATTGTAAATATAATTTAACGTTAGAAATGTTAGGCAGCATTGGCAGCATATAGCTTATGCCCTGTGCTAAAATTAACGTTGACGTTCCAGACAAGGGCAGACACACCGTTTGCATCATAATACAGCTAATGTGAACAGGCTATCCGCTGTGAGTCAGATGCTAACAGTTCGTGTGCTAGTTAGCGCTTGGTAACGTTGACGCTGGATTGAATAACATTTTCAGCCATGCAGTCAGCTTACAACAGAAACACAACCGCTATGCCACTGAATTCACGGTATTGTTTTAGTATTTCACAAGAAACCGCTAGCTACCATTACTTACTAACGTTAGCTAACGCTAGAACTGCCAAATCGCCTGTCATTCAAAGATAACTTGAACGAGGGGCCCAAGAATGAAAAAAACAAAATATGCCGATAACATTCATAGCAAGTATTGCGAAACACTTACTTTTAATATTTCCACTCTTCATGAGATGCTGTTGTTGAAATCAGGGGTCCAACTTTGCAGCTCACTGTCAGGATGTCACGCGCCATCGTTAAATTTAAAATCATGCCGCTTTCATCTGCGTATTCGCCTTAACAGCCCCCAACCAGTCATTTAGACCACGTGTCAACCAAGGCCCCGCGGCCATCCGCCCGCGTGCACTATATCCGCCCGGCGATCATTTTTTTTTTATTACCGTCATTAGTGGCCCGCCGATATGAAGCAATCGATAACACAATAAACTACAGATCCCATAATGCAGCGCTTCAGTTGCCTTTGGTCAACACTTCCCGCTAATCGCGCGTGAATCAAACGCGCATTTTCGTTGATAAACTGAGCGCACTGCGCACCGAGTTCGCACGGCGCTTGCGACTTTTACACAAAAAGAATTTCGAAAGGCTTCGCAACCCATTTGCCGTCGATGGGAAACTGCACCTGTGCAGATTCACAGATGGAGCGATTGAGCTGCGTAATGGGACACCAAAGGCAAAGTAAGACACTGCAGGGCCCAAGACAGTTTATTCACTCCATTCCCGCAGCAATGCCCCAGCTCCGCCTACATGCGGCTCAACTTGTGCATGTTTGGTAGCACATATCTGTGTGAGAAGTTTTTCCAGTGATGAAGACTCAACAAAACAGTGCACACACTGATAAGCACCTGCAGTCCATCCTGAGAATTCTACAACACAGGACCTCACACCAAACATAAAAAGAACTTATACAAAAAAGATGCCAAGCATCCAGCTCTGATACAAATGACATAAAAGCAAAGAAATTCAAATGTTTTGATTTGTTATTTTAACGCTTACTTAAAAGTACAAGCACTGTCACAATTTTATTTATTTTTTTTCAGGTGTTTTTTTAGTTTAAGCTTAAGTTTATTTATTCTGGAATAATATTCCTGTCTGTTTTTATTCCTATTTATGTTCAAAAAACATTTAGTTTTAGTATGTTCAATAAATGTTTATCCTGTTCGGCCCGTGACCTAAACTGTGTTTTGAATTTTGGCCCCCCTGTGCAATTGGTACAACTGGTACACAGGCGCTCAGCGGGCGTGACTGCTATGCGAATCTGGCGACTTGTGGACGGATCCGGCACAGTGTCAGCTGCTATCTGGGTAGGGCACTGGACCTAGGTTAGCTGGAATCATTTCCTTAAATTTAGCTACTGTACTATCAGAAATGTTTCTAGTTAGGATATTTTTACCTGTTCCAGCAATATGAATTAAAAAGTGGTCTGATAGAATGGGATTCTGTGGGAAGACAAAGGCTAAAACAAGATCAAGTGTGACTGAGACAGTGAGTGGGTTCATTTACACACTGAGAGAAGCCAATACAGACGAGTAATAAGGAAAATGCGGTGCTAAGGCTGTCATTATTGACATCAACATGAATATTGAAGTCACCTACGATAATAACTTTATCTGTTTTAAGTACCAAACTCGACAGGAACTCGAACTCAGTGACGGTAAAAGAGAAATGAACTAGTCTGACACAACCAACAACGGTAAAGTGACAGAACATGCTTACCGCAGCACCCAGCACGTCTGTTCCTCAGATGCGTGTGTGCTTGGTTTTTAACTGGACCCAAATGCAGGCACAGAATCAGGGTGGAAAATAGATGAATTTATTACATAGGGGGATGATGAGGGAATGAGATGGGGCACTATTTGATTTGGCTTTATCTTTTTCACTCACTTACCAGTGTGGCAAACATCTCTACACAAATGCATTATTAACCCTGGTATCAATAATCCTCGTGTGGTGTTTGGGTCTGTGGGACCCATTTTCAGTGTTTTATGCAATCAATTATTTTTTCAACCTCAGAGTCATTGTGTGTGTGTGTGAGTTTTGTCTTTCTGCTCTTGCTATTCCCGCACAAGGTTGGAACATTGTTACATTTCAAGCACCTACACCCCATTTGGGAACCATTCTATAAATTTATTCATGCTCTACCCCAGCTGCAAATTGGGGGCGGGACAAAACAAATAAATAGCTTTATCTGTGAGGCTCCTCATTGCAATCCATCAAGATGGCAAAAAGATTCTCTGGGCAGAGGGCTTTAGAAATGATTTTAGAAGAAAGAGAACCTTTGCAAGATGAAGAAGAGTTTTCAGAATATAAAGATCACATTTCTGTCAATTCAGAGTCTGACAGTGAGTTTGAAGAAGAGGATGAGATTGACCATCAGCCAGCTCCAAAACAAGCCCGTCAGCAGCCAGCCCCAGGACCAGCCTGTCAGCAGCCATTCCATCAGCAGGCAGCAAGTGGCGAAATATGGATGTCAAAAAATGGTGAAATTCAATGGTCTTTATGCCCAAGGAATGAGCCACCCATGGCTGCAAATGTGATAAGGATGCAACCAGGGCCAATATGGATGGCAGTTAGTCATGTGCAAGACATCAAGTCTTCTTTTGAACTTTTTATCCCAGATGCTATTGAGAAAATAATTCTGAATTGCAGGAATTTGGGGGGAAGGCATGTTTTTGGAGAGAGGTGGAAAGACATGGACCAAACACGATTTAAGTGCATACTTTGGGGTTATTATCCTTGCTGGAGTTTTCAAGATCGAAAGGGGAATCCACAGAATCCCTGTGGGATGTAGAAACTGGCAGAGAACAACAGTGTCTCTGGAAAACTCCCACGTTACTTCCAGGATTATTTGATTTGATAACAGAAATGCGCTTACCCCTGTTTTGCAACCATGTGCCTAATGCCACTATTGATGAGCAACAGATGCCGTTGCTCCTTCAGGCAGTACATACCATCCAAACCTGAAAAATATGGAATCAAAATCTGGGCTGTCTGTGATGCTGCTTCATCAAATGCATGGAACGTGCAAGTATATACGAGGAGGCCAGATGGAGGAGCCCATGAGAAGAACCAAGGAATGAGAGCTGTGGACATGACACAGGGACTCAGTGGACACAACATCATATGTGTAACTTTTTTACTTCGCGTAAGGAGCTCCTGAAGAGGAAACTAACAATGGTTAGAGCGGTGCGGAAAAACAGGCCAGAGCTCCCCCAAGTTTGCATTCACGGACTACACTCCAAAGAAAGGCAAAAATGTGGTACTCATGAGTATGCTGCACAGGGATGGGATAATCTGTGGTCAGGAGCATCAAAACGCAGAAATCATCCTGGATTGTAATGCCACAAAGATATCATGTGTGCTGATCCTGTATCTGTTCTGCGTGGTGGACCTACAGAACCAACATCTGCAGAGCCTAAAGTAAGTGTGTGTGTGTTGTTGCATATGTACAGTATATGTTTGACTCTCCCACTTTGACCAGCTATAGTTAAGTGTGTGTTAGTAAATTTCCTGATCTAAATATTTTTGTCATTCTAGGTTGTGGCTAGTAGCAACAAAAAGAAGCGCTGCGATGTGTGTGGACCCAGGATGGTCAGGAGGACACAGTATACATGCATCAAGTGTAAGAAATAGATATGCAACACACACACAGTAAAACTCTGCCCTTCGTGTGTTATATAGGCTGCCATAAATAGGCTATGTGTTCAGTGGGGGTCATGTTGTATAGACTGACATGAATGTGTTCAATTTCTAATTATGTTCAAAGAAATAAACATCAATGGGGATGAAAAACCTTGTTTTGTTTATATTTGTTTCTTCCACCCATATTTTGATTATATATTTTTTAAAATTAGATTTTATCACAAAAAACAAATAGCAGTTTTATTCATAAATGAGATCTACCAAAGGTAAATGTCAAATATTAACCAGACTTGCTATCTATATTGCATGTAAGTGGGATGTAAGTATGCTGTTTAGTATTTTTTACATAAATTGTTATGGCTGTATTGATTTAAAAACCCAATAATGTGGTGGGTCCACCACACCCACGAACCTTGGCTGAGTAACAAAAACACTACATAAGGGTTAATTTTACCATAACTTACAAACTACTACAAATTGTGCTTAGTACAGCACAGACCTACACCAAGGAGGTGTATTTAGCATTATGAAACACTGATGAACAAGTGATACTCGTTGCAAATAGCCTATAAAGTTAACTATCAGAGACGTAAACTCAGGCATGGGGGACATCAGATTACTGCATATCATGTTAATGCTTTAATAACTCTAGGACCTTGATCCAATTATTTACAACACACTGTCAAAAACACACCTATTTGTCTGAAAAGACGAACAAGGAAACACCTAGCAATGACCTACAGTGTTATTGAGCATGAAAATAATAAACATAAATGACATTAAGTGTAAGTTTACCACTTTATGGTGATGAAGCTCAAACCCAGGATTATTAGCCTGCACAATAAATTAGTGTACTAACGCAGAATGAGCATAAATGACTCCACATTCACCTCCTTGGTGTACATCTGCAATCCACTGAGTGTATTTTCTAGTTTTCAGTTAAGCCAAATTAGGTTTTAAAATTACATTTGATAAGAACAGTCTCTCTCATCCATATTCTGTCATCTATTATGCCATTACTTTCCCCGATGTTTTAGGTTTTTGCCATGGTTCCCTTTCACTATTGGTATCAAGATGTTTAGTCAGGTATCACATTGAAGCCATAATTTTAGTACTGTGATCACACTCATATATTGAAACTGCAAGGTGCTGCGTAGTCTCTCATGATTGATTCAACAAGTCCTCAGATCCAAACATAGGTCGTTTGTCCCTACCCTTCAATATGATTCATAGGTGTACTGGATCTTTGTCATCATGGTAACAATAATAAACAGGTGGTTAAGTTTGTGGAACGCTCACAGTTTGGTTTAGGCACAAAAGGAAAAGATCATTGTTTGAGTTAAAAATACTTCCTTCTGTTAGAAGACCTTTGTTGTTGTCAGGGTTAATGCTATAATAATTAGCGAACTGACTAATCAATGGATGCAGTGTATACTAGCTGCTCCCGTGTTTTGCAACATATAATTACTGGGTTTTTTTTCAATGGAATCTGCTAGCAATATATATATATATATATATATATATATTATGTTTAAACAGGATCTTGCTTTTTAATAAAAAGGTCTATCTCTGCAGGAATCCATAATGTTGTCACATACTTATAATAAGAATCTGAGCCTGTCACAGGTGAAACCAAACATTTTAGTGGACATACTTTGATGTGGGCACATGCTCAGTTGGATTACAGCAGCACTGTATTGTGATCATATATGGATTGGCTGGGTTCTACAGTTCATTTTCATCCTCTCTGCAGATGGCCTGAAGCCACTGATATTCATTTACTTTCCTTCACTCTTTGGGAAAGTAGAGAAAACTGTAAACTGAAAAATGCAATGGACCACACTTTTGACGCATTTAGTATTTACCTTCAGTTTGGCACCAGAACACTATGCCACTTGTTTTCCACCTAAAAATTGTTAGCATTCTGACAACAGAGGAGTGATGTATACCTGCCCTATGTACATGTGGCTAACTGACTGTCCACACTAATGGTATCCAGCTGTCATACAGAGACTAGGAGGGGCTTCTCATATGGGGATTTTTGGAGCAGTAGAGGTGCACTGTAGAGTGCCTTTATTGGAGGTTTTGGGGGTTAGTTGTCATTGCAGTACTCAAGTGTGTTTGTCACACTGTGTAATTTGGCAGTTTTTTCATTTATATGACTGGCAGTTTGTTTGGTGACATATAAAAGCTGAGCAGGCAGAAGAAGGTTAAAGCTTTTGCGTCTGACTTCAGAGTGCAGCATGTGGACGTTTCCTGGAGTCAGTACATACCAGTGTAAACCTGATTCATATCACATTAAAATACCAGTAGAAAAGATGAGTTAGTTCATTTCTGGATAGCAATACATCAGCCAGACCAGCCAGATTGTCAGTGTGACTGAACAGTTGATTCATTTTTATTATACAAGAGCTCCACAAGATGATAAACTAATTCTTCAGACCAAGTTCAGTCAACACTTTGAAGGCAGCAGTGGAACTAGTTGAGCCAGAGAGATAATATACCAGAGACATGGAAAATGATTAAAGTCACAAAATCAAATTTTAATTAGCAAGTCTAAATTAGAATTGAAAAAGTAAAACTGGGTGTGTGTTTTTTCTTTTCACTTCAAACTGGTAAATCTCCTTCCAGACACTTGTAATGATCCACTGGACACAGATTCCATTCCTAGTTGTATAATGAAAATTAAGCCCTGTGTTAAAATCATATTGCTTTTAACTTTTTCACAATGTCTTATTAACAATAGCAAACATACCAAAACATATATTTTTATCATTTTATGTATTTTTCTCAATAAGTTATAGATGTACAGTATAAATGATTATTTCTTTTTGATACATGAGTTTATCTCAGCACAGATTGGTGTATTCCATGTTTATACTTTCTTAGACATGGGCTGTAACTTTTCATGGACATCTACCAAACCCAAATTAGTCAGCACAGTAATCACCAATCATGGTCACTTGCACATAGTTACTGCAACATGGTCACAGTGGTTCTGTTGCTGAACAAACCAAAGACCTTTATAACATCCATCAGTTTTTAGAGGTTGTTACACCTCTTTTGTTTTATCTAACCATGGCCAACAGCTGAATGCCAATGTTTTCTTCTGGCTTCCCAAATTGGAAATTTGTGCAGGAAAACTACTCATTCATTTGTAGTAACAAGGTTGAGGCAGTTGAGATAACTATAAGAGATTCCCTTATCAAACCTAACTTCTCTTGGTACCATTAATTGGACCTATCATGATCTTTATGCCATTCAAAGCTCACTAGAGACACAAGGTATGCATTTAATGGTTAGGGTTAAGCGTTTACCTACAGTACCACAGTCAAATTTTACTGGAAATTTGAATCAGTTTTACCTTACCATGCATACTGATTCGTTCGTTCATTCAATCATTATCTATACTCCTTATCCGTTAGGCAGGGTACACCCTGGACAGATTGCCAGTCCATCACAGAGGTGATGGTTAGTCAAAATTGGTAGCTTTCTCGTTCTTCTTCACAAATTTCAAAGCAATCTGGCCATGAAATTTTCATGTTTAACTCTGTTTTCCTCAGTGTGTGTTCTTCATTCAGCATTGTCAAGATTCATGCCTGTCTGTAATTCAAATGCATCACATCAACAGCTGTGTCAGCTTCCAGATTTACAGCATGTTTGACTTACATGTCACATTTTTCAGTAGACCATCTCACATGTATCTGATGTAACATACATAGAGGTGGGGAAAGCAAGTAGTTATTGATATCATCTTAGCATCTGGGGGTGATATTTTATAAACAATATACTATAAACTATCAAGACACAATAAGTGTATTAATGTACAATTAAGTAATTATTTGCAGTTCTTTTGTTGTTAAAAAATAACCACCTCAATCACATACAACAGTAAAATGCCTTTCTTAGCCTTAGTCAATTTTATTGGAATTTCTGATAAAATGTGACAGCCACATGACACTGTAATATTATGAGCCCTTGAAGAAAAGTAATGCTATGTTATCAACATAAACTCCTGGGAGCTCCCTGAATATTTCCCTCCGTCATCGTTTGTCCTAAACTTCACATGTTACTGTTGTATTTTAATACAGGGGTTGACCTTCAAAGGTACATCCTCTGAGTTGATCGGTAGTCTTTCTAATCCCGAACTGACCTTTTCATCACTTCCTCCACACTGAGAACAACCACCTTGATGGTTTGTGAGGGTGGCACATGGAGACACTCAGACTCAGCCGCCATGATTGTTGGCAACCTTTCAACCTCCTGACATTCCCCCAGGTATCGCAACATGGTCCAAGAAGAACAAGTCAGGCTGTGAGTAGCAAATAATATAATATAATATAATATAATAGCAAAGAAAAAGAAGAATGGCAAAAACTGAAAAAGAATGTTTTTATAGAGTGCTAGAGGAAAGTAGTCATTAAAATCAAAAGGGAGCATTCTCTTACGAGTGTAAGTGTGCTCAGCGAGTTTGAGGGCAATCTTCTTATGAGATAATGCTGTCTGCTATACATAGGACTAATGCTAATGGACAATCTGCACTTAGCAAGGAGAAAAGTAAGGGTGTGAAGGTCAGTGTGGTTAATGGATGTGTAATGTATCCAACCGTCAGGCTAAAGAATGGAGTTTGCAACTCATCACAAACCTGGGAAAAAAGTTAAACACATTGTATTTGCCATGTGCAGATACTGTAACTCATTCACATAACCCAGGGTTTTGCAGAAGCATCCAAAATGAATATCCTTGTCTGGAAATAGGACTGGATTATGAGATAAAATTGTGGCCATTTTTAATTTTTTGTTTTTAATTTATTCTATTAGTTCTTTCAGTTTATCTATAGTCAGGCTTCAATAATTCTGCCATTTGTGTACACACAGCAGATGTTTAAAAATTAATGTTTAAAAGAATGTCAGTATGTTAGTGAACATTATACCTGCTAAACATCAATATGTTAGCATTGTCAGTGTGAACATGTTGCAAGCATGGCTGCAGACTCTCAGTCTTGTGTATTAATTTGATTAATGGTTGACTTTGGCCCTCAAACTACCAAAATAATCTCTCTCTCTCAGTGGTACAGGCAAAATGGTTAGGGAATACATTAAAATCTCCCAGCATGGTCAGAAGAAAAGATACCAGTAATAATATGATCAAGTTTGCATTACAAATGAGTACAGTGATAAGTAAACAGGTTTCTATGTGTGTCTATTAGCCCTCTGATAGACTGCAAATGTCTCCATGCTGCCCACATGGTCTCAAATAATCTCTACATGTGGTCACTCTCAGTGTTTGGCCCAGATGAGTGGTGATGGACAAAATTGTGGCCAAATGTAGCACAATTATGACAATGGTGAATGTAAGTATTAAAGACTATAATCATTTCTGTGGAGGGTGGGGTTCAGCTTCATTGAGAAAGATAAGTCATTGAAAAAAATTATTTTTGGCCTCATGGAGGCAGTAAAATGTAAAAACTGTAAATACAATTATGACACATTATCTTGTTACAAAGTTGATATGGCAAACATGTTAGTAAACTGTTTCCTCTTTACATATCCAGCAGACACAGAGTAACACTGATATTTATTCTGAGTTGTGTATGTATCCCCCTGATGTATGTACTGAGCTTATATTCAGTCACTCTCCTTTAAGTTCTGGTTTTGTCTCCACCAACTCTTAAGTATCTGAATGCTCCACTATGTTCATCAGCTTGTCACTAACTTTGTCTGTTGTGTCTGCTGCTGGTTGAAACCAGGTTGATGATTCAAGTAACAATGAATCAAGACAATAACGGTCAAGGTTGTAAAAACAAAAACAAAAAGGTGAGCTGAAAGAGGCTAAAAAGCACAGTAGAGTTGTGAATAACTACAGAGTTGGGTGATAATTTTCTGTGGGTCCAAACACAAAATACTGATTAGTGCAATTTTCTATTTGGTTAGAGGTTGATATGTAGTTATGTTGTCTTTTTAGGGACAATATTAGGTGTAAATGAAAATACAGGTGGAATTATTTTTTACCCAAACACAAGCACAATTGGTAGGTTGCTATTTTTTCAGCTGCAATTGTCTGCAGATATTTATTTAGGCTCTATACACCCCAACAACCTTGATTAATGAGGTATACCAGCCTATAAGTAGCCTGTGTGACAAAACACATAGAACTCATTGCACCACTTGCTGCTTATTAAGCTGTCATTCTGAGTGCACAACATTTTATCATCTCAGATAGTCTCTCATCTGGACTGTGGTGAGTGGACAGAGAACAATGTTCAGACAAACTTGCACACCCCTCATCAACAGTGGAAATTATGTGCTTGATAATGCACAGTGACGGACAGAATTCACAATTAGAAAGGATCTCAAGCAGGGTGTTGAGGATATCACCAAGCAAGGAGCCAGTTTATACTTTTTTCTTTGATTTGGTCTCGGTTGTATTGTAGCTTGAAATGTTTTGCAGTAGTTTTAACAAATAAACGTACATTCAAATGGATTTAATACTTGCTGGTGCTACTGAGCCAGTGCCTGTATATTCTTTGTATTGTCATCTCATGAATTATTGTTTAAAATGTCCGACTTAACTGCAGGATTTAAGATCAAGACTTTGATATGGAAACAACAGCATCTTTCCAAACCTGATGAATGTAGGAAAATATCCACAGTGTCTGTTTGACACAGACATGATGAGCTGGAACTCACTCAGTGAAATTACCATGCAACATATGATGCAGCAGAGCTCAGGGCTATCCATAGCAAAAGTCTGTAGCTGCTCAGATGATATCAATAACCCAGGCTTGCTTTCAGATGTATCCAATGACACTTTGTCATTTTTTCATATATGATTCCTCATCAAGAATACTTCACAACATCAGCGTCTCTGAATGTCTGAATGTTGTGAGTCTTGGAAGAGTGCTTTAATATGCACTACACCTTATCAAATTCAAATATAAGAACAGTATTGTATGAAATGTAGGACAGGCACCTGGAGGCCAACAGCAAGGCTGTCAGGGGATCAACTCAAGTCTCCAACCCGTGAAGAAAAGTCTGTTTGGGGGGATGAGATCGAGTCCTCCCTCGAGGTCCTAGGGCAACACCAGATCCAGGGCCCAATTAATCACAAGTCTGTCTGAATTCAAAGATTCCATAGCCCTTGCTAATTCTGCTTTCTTTCAGAACATAATTCTCTAGTGGAACAAAGACATCACGTCTGGATCATATCATGTCCCTGATGAGCCATGGAAGTGACAAGCACAGCAGAATCCAAGCACGGAATCAGAATAGTCTTATGCCAGATTCTCATAAGAAAACAATAAGACGTATCAATGTCAGTGGGATGGACTCGGTGGTGGGGATTGACACTTAATTTCTCTCAGTTTGAATAGCATGCTCCTTAGCTAGCTCTCCAGAGGACTGTCAGGCAAAAATGAATCATGGTTCTTTGTCTGCACATATTTCTACCTTTTGGGAGCTGTCATGTAGGACAGCTTGTGTGAGTGATGGAAGTATAGAAATGAAATATGAGGCTGGGAGCTGAAGATAGAAGCATGCATTCTCTGAAACTAAGAATAAAGAAAGACAAGGAACATTTCCCACTCTGTAGATGGCCAGGGTTAATAGCTGTACACTGGCAATTCACCCGTGATTAAGGTTTCTTGGTGAGGGAACATGGGCTGACCAAGAGGGTACTATTTACCCACAATCCTGTAGTCATATAAACAGCATTGCCTTTATGTGTTTAAGTCTATCCACTATATCACTTTCCTGTGACTGGGTTCAAGCTTATGTTTGCACACCAATCACAGAAAATGGAGAGCAAATGGATTTCTCAGCTGCTTGGATCCACGGCAGCAGCAGTAGAGCAGGCAGCCAGAGGCCATCTTAGCTAATGAGACTGACTAAAAGGAGGGTTACAGATGCAGTTGCTAATGCTATCAAGCAGTGGCTGGCAGAACATGCAGAAACACATCACACAAAGAATGGTAATCAGTTTGGTGCCTGTTTGTGGATCCATGCTGCTGCATTAAACAGTGGAGAGAGAGCAATATGTTTCCAGGTCTGTGGACAGCTCATTTCATACTGCATGCTATGGGTTTTGTTAAGTAGCAAATGACACACCTCCTATTCAGTGGGGGACACTCAGTCACTGCCATACTGATTCTACACATACAGTCTATCGTGAATATCAAACATTCACCCCATACCGGCAAGAATGGTGTAATTTCAAGCTTGACCAACAGTTTGGTCAGCTTGGATTCGTATCAGTCATAATGGATTCCAATACTGAGCTAAAGAAAAACCTCATGTTAAGGTTCACTCATTACCTTTTTCCAGAGTTTTAAAAGCAACTCACAGTCCTCTTCAGTGGATTTTGTTTCTCAGTTATCATGTGAGGTGGCTTTAGATATAATTACATGACCTAGGATGCAACATCAGTCACATGATGGCGGCTAATCATACATTAAATGAGATCACAGCCCCTGTCTGTCAGGACACACTGCATGTCCTTCATGTGCATCATGGCTCCCTCACTGTATAGCTGCAGCTTACATCAGCAACGTGTTTGCTGCAGAGCTGCTACTGCTGCCAGCTGTATCCTGTCTAAGTTTGCCTTTGATAAAGGCCATTAGTAATGGATTCTTTAATTTCATTTGATTATAAATTCAATTTAACCATGTTAAGAGCGACAGCAAGGAAGAAAGACACACACACACAGAAAGAGCACACCAGAAAACCATTGCCAGTCACCTTCAGTGACAGTGAACAGTATCAGTTGTATATAATGTTGCTGGTATGATGTTAATATAACTATTAACAGGTCTTCTCCCTGTCTATTGTTGCTGGGAACAATGTGCATCACGCATGTAAAATAGACAAGATACTGAAACTCTAGATGATGTGTAGCCTCTCACCTGTGAACATGAATGCTGAGATGAAAATGTGCCATGCAGGCAGTGTGGCCCAGGCCTAAGTACTTTTTAGCTTCAACACAACCCCTTCACAAACTCATCCCAGACACTTCCATACACTGGTGATAGGTGGGATGCATGCCAGATCAGAGTGCCCTAATCTTTCCCTCTGACTGTCTACACCAATGTGTTTCAGTAATTTTCATCCTTATTAATGTCTATTATACATCTGCCAAGTTATACAGAATTCGTAGAGTTGTGTTAAGGTACAAAGTCCAGTCATAATGCAGCCTGCTCTCATGGCAGTTCATATCCATGTACATGAAATAAAAATCTACTCTTTTTGTGTACATGGACATGAATTTGCCATTTTTTATGACAGTGAACTTTCAAACTCATTTATTTCAATTGGAAACGCACAGTATTTTGTTTTTATTTTTTTTACCAAGCACTACATTTTTTAATGAAAGCACAGTTGCCAAGAAGGCAGGTTGGGACAGGTGATGGGCATAAATGTCACTTGAGAGACCGAGGTTCACTTTCAGAGTCCTGCCTGTGGTTACGTTTAGGTGACAAATGTACTTTGGTTAAGGTTAGTAAAAGAAATACTATTGTGTGCTACTAGATACAATTAGTTCCCACATTTTAACTTATTTAGTGCCCACAATTTGTTTTCTGCGCCTTCTTCAAATATCAGTGTTAAATTGATTATAGAATAGAATGTCTTTATTGTCATTGCATTGAAAACAATACAGCAAAATTGAAAACATCTCTCCTAGAGATGCTTTCATCACTCACACACACACACCTCACACATACACAGATAAAAGTTGATTTTAGTATTGGCAAAATATATATATATATATAAACTATAGTTAAAGTGCATAAACAGTGTGCATTTCAGTGGTTGTACACAGTGAGTATTGTCACTGATAATTCTGCAGGCCTTGCTGTGACAGCGTGACCTGTAGATGTCTTTCGGGGTGGTGGGAGGAGTGGGGGAGTCCAATGATTTTTTGTGCTGTGTCGACCACCCTCTGGAGAGCTGCCCTTTCTGCCTCTGAACAGTTTCCAAACCATGCCAGGATAGAGTAGGTCAGTACGCTCTCTTTTGAGCAGTGATAAAAAGTCTTCAGCAAACTGGCAGAGATGTGGTTTTTCCTCAGTGTCCTGAGGACTCCTTCAAAAGAGTTTAAAGCCTTGAACTCTACCTCCTCCATGTATAGGTTTGCCACAGTGGGGGATACTGGTGAACCCATGGCACAGCCGTGTTTTTGCCTGTAAAATTTGCCATTGAACTGGAAATATGTGGTGTTCAGGCATATATCCAGAAGTTGGCAAATGTGTTTTGGTTTGAGGTTTGTTCGGTTATGGAGGGAGGTGTCCTGTGTAAGTCTCTCTCTTACTGTGGACAAAGCCTCCCTGGTAGGGATGCATGTGAACAGGGAAGTCACGTCATAGGATACCATGGTTTCATCTGTATCCATTTTTAAGGCCCGGACTTTGTTCACAAAGTCTATGGAGTTTTGGATGTGGTGTGGGGTGTTGCCCACCAAAGGTGCTAGGATTTTGGCTACGTGTTTGGCGATGTTGTAAGTGACCGAGTTTATGCTGCTGACAATGGGCCTGAGCGGGGCCCCTTCTTTATGGATCACAGGCAACAGTCCTAGCCGCCCTTTCATCCCTTCCCAGGAGACTCAACAATTTGGCCTCTAGGAAAAAACAACCTTTCACAAATGGGCTCATGTGACTCCAACGACTGTCGTTATAACACAATGGGGCACTAACGAAGTCGAAACTAACAGTTCTTTACCAACGACTATCACCCTAACGACTGTCGTTGACACATAGAACACAAAGGATCCATGACATCATCGGTCTTGTGAAAGCCCCCACAGAGGTTAAATACCTGGGTTTCCACACCAAAAATCAGTTGGACCAGTCCTAGCCTGGTCAGATGCGAACACGAACTGATGAAGCCTCTTGGATGAGAGGTGAAACGTCTTCCTAGACAACATTAAGTCCAGTTGCTTTTCGACTTAAATTTCCTTGAGATAACTGGACCTGACCTGGATGAATGAGAATATTCACAGGCTTGATTTTGATGTTTATTTTCTGCACAGCATCCTGTCAGTCTGCAGACTTCATCCTTGTAGGCAGTCTCATTGCCACTTGAGAGACCCATGACAGTTGCGTCATCTGCAAACTTGATGATTGTGTTTGTGGGATGAGTGGGTGTGCAGTCACAGGTGTAGAGGGAGTATAGAGCAGGGCTGAGCACACACCCTTGCGGTGCTCCTGTGCTAAGTGGGGATGGGGATGTGTGGGGACCAAGTCTCATTGTTTGTGGACAGTTGGTCAAAAAGTCCTTAATCCACAGGCTGACATGTTTGTGGAGACCCAGATCCTGTAGCTTCCTGACTAGTATCCTGGGGACAATTGTATTAAAGGCAGAGCTAAAATCCAGCCTCACATACGTCCCTTTCTGCTCCAGATGAGACATTGCAATGTGGAGCGCACTGTTTAAGGTATCCTCTGTGGATGTATTCGCCCTGTATGTACTGGTGCTGGTCCAAGGTAGGGGTGAGAGTTGTCTTCATGTGCCCCAGAACAAGTCTCTCAAAGCACTTTGAGACAATTGATGTTAAGGCCACTGGTCTGTAATCATTAAGGGAACTGATGTTTGATTGCTTGGGCACCCAGGTTGATGGTAGCAGATTTTAGACAGGTAGTAGTAGCATGCACCAGGGAGAAAGTGAAGGTGTCTGGTAAAACTTCTGCAAGCTGGTGAGAACAGTCCTTGAGAACCCTGCCTGGGATCCCATCAGGGCCTGCTGCCTTCTTGACATTCACAATTTTCAGGACACATCTGTGTCTGCAGGGTGAACGTGTAATCAGCTGTGGCCGGCCTGGGTGTATCAGTGTAGTCCGATCCCTTCTCAAACCAGGAAAAGTGATTATTTGCTAGTAAGTCAACATTAGTTAGTGTAGTTACATTGATTAAATACATCATGTGTAAATGAGTTATTATGAGAATGGAAATCTTCTTGGAAAGACATAATATGCAGCATTTTAACACTGTATGAAGTGTCACCACCACGAGTTTCTCTGACACTGAAGCTGTGGGCGCACACTGGGCTCTCCTTCACTGAAGGTCCACTGCTGGGCAGACTCTGGCTCATAATGGGTAAGCATACCTGGTGCTCTTCAAGATAAGGTAAAGGAGAGCTCAGGCTATATTTATATCAATATGTTAAAAGAATATTAGGTAAAGGTGTCTCTCTATCTCCCTCTTTTGCTCTGAAGGAGGGTATAATAAAATAAAAGCAATTTATGGCCATTATCAAAGATATGGCTACAGTAGCAGTGCTGCAGCAGCAATGCCAGCAGTGTGGACACAGACATTGGAGTTAATTGTATTTTAACAAGTGTCACAGCCACATTGGACTTCTTCACTTCTCTATATGCTGAAGAGCACCAAGTTAGCGAGAGCACTGAAGAACAGCAGCTCTGATGCTGTGGGGTGTACACTAGGTTCTCCTTTACATTTTGCTGAAAAGCTAGTGTGCCTGATGCACACTAAAGAATGCTGGAGAGAGCTGGTGCTCTTAACTGTAAGGCGAAGGAGAGCCTGATGTTGTTGTGACACTGTTGAGAGAGCTGCAGCAGTTCATGGAGGTGGATGCAGTGGTGTGGCCCAGTTTGTAGTCCAGGTTATCTCCTAATTTATATTCTCATGATTAAAGACAAATTAATGTGATGACACTAACTAATATTGCCTTACTAGCTAATAATCAGCTTAACACTGATATTTGAAGTGTTAGGCTCAGGAGTTAGGAACATGCTGTCTCTTGTGATACTCTCTGTATATATACACTTCTTACACACAAATTAACCAAAACCTGGGAACAAATTAATTAAAACATGGAGAAGAATGAATCAAAATGTGGTAAAAAATTGTATCTCATTTGCATTAAATAGCATTTCAAGTGCTCAGTGTATTAAATGGTGGCCTCAACATAAGAGTGTTGCTGTTTGATTCTCTTGCAGGGGACTGGAGTTACCTTTATATTAACCATAAATACAATATTTCTGTAACTGTGTTTTGGTGGCTACTACAACACTAACCATATGTTAATCATAGTTTATTTCCTGCAATCATAATCTTTCTCTACCCATAATCACACTTTAGTTGCCATGCATAGATATTGTAGAGAATGAAAAAAAAAAAAAGAAATGTTAAATCATCAAATATCAGTGATCCTCTGGAAAAGTGGCTATACAGGCATGGGACTTACTTTCAAGGAGCTGCATTCCTTTAGAGGCAAGGAATAGCTGTTCCAACTTCTAATTGTATTTGCAAGAAGTGGCCCAAGTGATGATCCTACCTGTTTCAGTGTAACATTTTCTTGTTACGGGAGAATATTGTTTGATGTATCTTGATGAGCTTTTCTTGATATGGTATTCTTATGTATGTATCAAATGATTTAAAAAATTTGTATTTGAAATGTTTGGCGATATACTGTAAATAAAACTGTAAACTGTAAATTCTTATTATACCCTAATATACATTTTCTAAGGGTGATACTAAAATTGACATTTGATACTTTTATATGTTAATGATATGTCTAGTTCTTTTGATTTTTGATAGGATCCCTTAAAATATTTTTACGCTATCAATATATAGCCTAGCCTATTTATATGTGTTTTGGGAGGCAGTTTGAGAATGGATCCAAGATAATTAGAGTTGTATTGTTCAATTGTCATGGCTGATAAGGCATTGAATGTCAGGTTTTTACAATATGAAAAATACTTTTGGTTACCATTTTATATTGTTTGCCCCTAATAACTTGAACATAGATTAAATAATTAACTTGAATTAAGTTGAGGTCTCAGATAGGGATTTTTCTCAGGTCCCAGTATGTATTTGGTGGGTCAGATCATAGTAGTAACCTACTTTTGGCAAGTAATGTCACCCAGACCTGGTTCCTGAATCAGCCTAATTCTCCACCCCAGCAGACTTTACAGTGCCTGTAGTCTGTAAGTGTTCACTGCTGGGAGCCCAGGGATATTTTAGACTTTCATGCTTCATCTCAAATTTACATTTTACAGGCAGCAGCTTTGAAAAGATTTCAACCACTATAAAAATTTGGTTCAGTCATGGCCACAGAAGACCTCAAAGCTCAGTAGTCTTTCATGCACTGTTGTGCTCAAGAGGTAAGTGCCAAAGCATGCTGATACTCTTCACACATCAACTCACAAACTTGCAGATATTCAGTCCAGCCTTTTTCCTGGTTATGTCTTCCTGGTGACTCAACAACATTTTTTGGGCCAAATGCAGACCAGGCACACTCTCACATTTGATATGCCCTCTGTTTTCCTCACACATTACAATAAAACCTTTTGTACATTACAACAAAAAACATGCAAAACCAACATGTGTTCAATCATTTGAAATGACTAGTGTTTACAGTGCGATTTCTGGAAAGTCAAACTTTCCACTTGAGCAACAGCAACTAATGTTAGTCAACTAACAATAGCTCCTTCTGAGGTTATCAAGTGCACATCAATGGCTGTGTGACTCTGAGCCATTGCGTTACATCTGGTGAGTGAAAAACTCATAGATTAATATTAGCTGGTTAACTAGTGTATATCACTCTAACAGCACTGGATGTGAGCTAAGTATACCAAAATATACTTGTTGCCATATGTCTAGTCTGTGTCTGAAGTTAGCCAACTGAATCTATCTAGCTAACTATGCTAACACAGTACTTCAACCTTAGCTAAGTTAGCACCTTCCTCATTTCAGCCATACAGTTAGCTTCTCCCTCACGTATTCCTCTTGGTGAATTGTAGCTAGCATAAAGGTTAATATTGTAACGGATTGGGGGGCATGTTTTGGTTATGCTATAGTGTTACTGTGTTAACTGTGTTGTGTTCAGTTAAGGTAAAAATGACTGTTACTGCACTTACTGAGTTGTATGGGATGTCATAATTTGACTGTGTCAACATAACATGTATTGTACCAAGTTTTCATGTTAGTTATGCGATTTGGCGTCTAACTACGGTTTTGTAATATTATCTTTGATTTATCAAATTAACTAGAGACTAGGCTAACTTGTACCATTTGTGGTCTTCGAGTGCCACCTATTGGACATACTATGTAATTGTAGTTTTGAGCAGTTGTCTTACAAACAGTGACTTGGGGTGTGTGTGTGTGTAACTGTGCATAATGCGTATGCCACTTTGCTAATATTGCTAATTATATTTCCTGCCTGTGATTATGTTCTAAGGCAGCAAATTACATGGCTATATTATTTTTTAATGGAAAACATGTTCACAACAGTTGCTAGACCAAAGATTACTGCTAGTTTATTTATTTATTTTGTGCAGTGAAGCGTCTAAAGTCGCATGTCTCAGACATCTTTTATTGTAAGACTTTTTTGTGAAGATACAGTTTGTTGTAGGCTTTGTGACCAATATAGCAATCACTTTATACTGAGTGTGTATATGCTGTAGTTGTGGTCAGTGGTCAGACGTCAACAACAAAGTCTATCAATTATTCAAAATCCACAATTATAAATTTTGATATCAGGTCAGATCTACTATCTTAAAAAAGGGTATCCGATACGGCTTATTTAAAATTTCAAAACATATTTTAATAATAGTAATAGTTTTGACATCACAATGAAGAACAATTCCCTACTCATTCTTTAACATACAGTGAAAGTGTGGTTGCTTTATTTCACAATGAGTTCACAGTCACAGTTACATATGCAAAATTTTTATTAAATCCCCTCGTAACCTTCCTGAGGACTACATAAGAATACCATACTGTATCACATATATCCATTAACTTGTTTTCTTACTTGACAAATCACGAGACTACCTGTGTGTGGAACATCTTGGGAGTCACTGTGGATTGTTACATTTGATAAAATGGAAACATTTCTCTGCCATGAGATGGATGATTGAAATCCCTTTAGTTTTGCTAATCATATTCATAAGGTGCCAACAAATACAGTATGGATAAAAGTTAGCTTGTTTTGTATATGGGACAAATGATCTAAAATAGGTGACAATTATATAGCAAATACTGGTTAGAATGCTACATGTTTATAGAGTTAATGCTGGTTTCACTCGTCTTTATAGAAACACAATCCAAGGCTAGTTAATGAAGTCAGAAAACAGAGAAAGAAAGAAGAGGGAGTCAACAAAAAGACATTGTTATGGCGATCATGGAGCGAGTATTAAATTCATTTCCATGGAGTGTGGCTGTGTGATGATTCAATCCCCCTCCACATCCAGTGATTGTGATTTGCAACCCTGTGTGCTGTCAGTGTGTGTCGACGCTGAGTGTCAGAAAGTCCTGAGATTTAATGAACAACTCACAGTTTCATTCCCCTGTCTGGGATCATGCTGATGAGAACTCTCCAGGACTACATTAAACCTTCCCCCATCAATTTCATCTCCCCCAGTCTATTCACATGAGGGAAGAGATGAGAGATGATCACAACATCAGCTCTGCAGTCACGGTCAGCTCCACACTGCCTTCAGAGCTGAGCGATTACTTTGACTGCATTACAAAATACTATGCAGCCACTGATCCACTGTGTTCCACCAACAACACTGTGGTAAACAGTCCACACCAAGGAAAATATACATCCTACTGCTAGAGTAAACACATACTAGAATGGACTGTCTGTCTGTCAAGATCCAGATCTTTAGACAAAACTGGTTATTAGATTTATTGTTAAAACAGTGATGAGCAGTAATGCATTGCTGCATAACGTTTTACAATAATATTATTACTTCTATAATGAGTAGTCAGTATATTATATATATAACAAAGACAACTCAACAGAGTCCCACAGGACTTTTTCCGACTTCTCCAGCTGAGCAGCTGAGATGCACCACTTGAACCATCACCAGGTAACTGCATGATGCCTTCAGGATGTTGTAGGATTTAGACAAGGGATGGGCAACTTTAATGATGGAGGACCACAAAAAATGTATCCTCACTGCCAGAGGGCCGCACTGTGTGACCGTGCACTTCCACCAGTAGTAAACTCTCAATTATTCAATTATTACCACTAATGAAAAGAACAAGATATTTATACAGGTAATCAAACTTAATTATGCAAACATTTCTATTTTTCATATTCAAATACATTTAGTAATAATGAACTTAACACAGAAACAAAACGTCCGAAAAAATAAAAAAGTTCAAACTGACACAAAGTGAAAGAACTAATATACATGTTTGTAGTGCATTTCTGCCCACCTATTCCATGAGAGTTTTTAATCAGCACTGAGTTGACTCTCACCCACAGGTGGATCAGTGTGAAGTTCTGTCTTAATGAGACAACTGTGGCCTCTCCTGCTGGTGTACAATGGTCTGGATGTCAATGTCGATGTTTGTGCATCCAATCTGCATCAGCTGGAATAGAGTTTCATTTGTCAGCCTGTTTCTCTCTCTTGATTTGATGTGCTTCATTGTGGAGAAGTTGCTCTCACATATGTAAGTGCTCCCAAACATGCTGGCCATTGAGAGTGCAAAATCCCTGAGGAGTGGAAAGCGAGACTCAGGTAGCAGTCTCCAAAATGAAATTCCCCTCTCGGTGCACTTTGCTTGAAAGAAGGCGTCTGACTGAAGTTTGCAGAGTTTAAGCTGCAACTCTGGGTGCTGCTCAATGACAGTAGCAGAGAGGGGGTCGGTGAATAATGCAATTCACTGCTGCATGGCACACATTGGTTTGCCCCTGAACTCTGCCAAAAAATAGTCAGTTTCCCATTTTTCCTTGAAGACATGGGCCTCCTGTTCCACTTTCCTTCTTTTGCCATTCATGTTTCCTCTTCGTCGTGTGTTGCTGTTGAGGAGGCCCGGCAAAACAGACAACATCACGTGCAAGCATTTTACCTTGCCACAAGCCTCTTTGATTATGACTCTATCGCTAGGTAGTATAATTACAATTGGGAACTAAATGTGTGTTCAAATGTACTTGTGAAACCAACAATTCATGGATATTTGGAAATCAGAGATTTGAGCTGTGTGGATCAGGACAGGGCTGCATGCGGCCTTGACTGCCGGTGCCCTGCTCATGACTGGGTTGATGCTGAAGTAAAGTGCAACTTAATTTGATCATGAACATACCAGGATTTGATATTAAGCAGGTACATATACTAGAAGCCTATTGACTACCGTATCATGTTCATTTTTACCAGCTGATAAATTAATGTCATTAGTTTTATCATCTTTTCATTTGTATTTACATACGTTAGTAGAAAGTAGTTAATAAAAGCATCTATAGTATATTTGTGTGTGTTTCTTTGCAGTGGAGAACTGGATGCCTTCAATTGATTTAAACTTTGGAATTGGATATTTGGTTGGTTTGATATTGATATTAATATTAAAGTAATTTTAATTGAACATCAATTGAATGTTGTTTCTTTACCTGCTAGAGTAAAAGTAAGCTGTGGGCCTAATTCTCTGAAAGATTTAGAGATGAGATGAGATGTTACCCATATATAGTCAACAATAGATATTAAAACTTCATTTTGGCAAAGGCCCACAACAGACAGGGCCTCAAGATCTCTTAAAAGACAGAAACCTCCTTAAGTTCCTTATTATTCATATTGGGAGGTACAAAGGCTCTTGTGGGCTGACGGCCTGACATCTGTGGCAGAGCGGCGGATGCTGACGGGCTCCTGTCGATCATGAGACCAATCCACTACCATCCACTGGCATGTCATCTCAGACAGAGGCGAAAAAACTGGTGACAGGCTGCTGTCACTATCTGCCTCCACAACAGACGAACTGAGGAGATCGTTACTCCCCCATGCCATGCGGCTCTTTAATTCCATGAGGGGGGAAAACGTTAATGTCAACTGCTCTGACGGACTACACACTACATACATACATACACACACACTGTACACCATGCACCTTAAATATGGCATTCTGTTTGCACTGGACTTGAAGTTTCTTCACTGTGTTTTTTATTAGCTGTGTTTTTATTATTATTCCCAGTATTTATTGCATGCCTTCAACCTTTCATCTTAAGTCTGTTGATGCTGCTGGAACTGTGAATTTCCTGTGCGGATTAATAAACTATCTATCTATCTATTTTTACTCATTTTGATAACAACAAGTTGACCCCAACAGAGGTTAGCAGTTTAGGAAGTGGGATGAAATGAACGACCTTAAAAAACAGTCTACAATAGTGAGTATGGTAGTATTACCTTCTGAGGGGGGCAGTCAAGTGACAACATCCGAGGCAATATGTGACCAGAGGCAACTGGGGACCAGGAGAGGATGGAAGAGACCTGTTGGTGGTTTGTGAGAGGGTTTGTTGCAGGCACAGACAGAGAAGGCAGCCACAAATCTTGTAGTGTCTTGAGCCATGCCCGGACACAGACAGAAGTGTTCTTTAATAAAAGCCAGGGTGTGGTCCCCCGCTGGGTGGCAGGCAAGCTTTGAGGAGTGGCCCCACTGGAGAACGTGGGAGCGGGCAGACTGAAGCACAAAAAGACGAGCAGGAGGTCCATTACCTGGGTCCGGGGCCATCCTCTGAGCTTGTTTGACCACGTCCTCAATCTCCCAATGCGCGGTGGCTACGATACAGGAGGGGGGCAGGATGGTCTCGCCGGCTGTGCTGGCCTTATGACATTCAGTTTGTGAGTGGTGAAGCAACCTAACTATAATCCTGAATGAACCCTTGGTAGAAGCTGAGGAAGTGCTGTAGCTTCTTCCGGTTCTTGGGGGTCGGCCATTCCACCACTACATGCACCTTGGCTGGATCCACTTTGAGTTTACCCCGCTCCATGATGTAACCCAGGAAGACGACTGACTGAGAATGAAACTGGCACTTTTCTGCCTTAACAAGGAGTTTGTTTTCTAACAGTCCCTGTAGGACAAACTGAACATGCTGCTTATGTTCAGCTGGATTCTGAGAGAATATGTGGATATTATCTAAATAAACAAAGACAAACCTGTTGAGCATGTCGGCTGGAGCATTGATTAAGCCAGAGGGCATAACCAAATACTCAAAGTGTCCGAGGGGGGTGTTGACAGCCATTTTCTACTCATCGCCTTCCCTGATCCTTACCAGATGATAGGTGTTGCAGAGGTTGAGTTTAAAAAAAACTGTGGCCCTATGAAGGGAACTGAAGGCGGAGTCCATCAGAGGAAGAGGATACTTCTTGCAGACTGTGATGGTGTTAAGGCTTATTTAACACCATCTGCTTCCATTTTAAAATTATTTATTTATGTGGAAGAAAGGAAGTGCAGGACATTTTGATTATTCTAATGGGGGAGGAGACGGTGGCGGTGAAGGTGAGCTGGATTTTTTTAACATCAAGTTGTTTATGAGTGTGTTGTCAGTGTGTGCTTGCCTGGGTCTGACAGTGTCAGTCTGTCCCATAACCCCACCACCTCTGACCTCCTCTCATCTCCCTTCTCTTAATAGTTTTCATGATACCACAAGTTCATGAGTTTTAAATACATGTTACATCACAGAATGCACAGAGTAACAAGGTGATGTCATTATTTTACTTTAAAAATTGGATTTAACCAGGTAGTGCTATTGAAACAGGGGTCTCTTTTTCAAGAGAGGACTGAGAACAAATCAACAGCATACAATCATAACATAAATAAAAACATTGGATAATAAAGCTTTAAAATCAGCAACAGGACTTTATGAACGTAGTCTCAGGGCAGTTTGCAGTTCAGTCTATTTGGAAGGTGCAGAGTATCTGAAACTAGTCCTGCCAATATGAGTGCATACAGAATAAGTGGAACAGCTGAGGTTACATTGTTATTGGTTCATGTCGTTACAAGATTTTATTGAGTGTAGAGATTGGGGTGATTTGAAGCTGTAACAGTGGAGCTTTATGAATGGTCATCATGAGATAATTGTTTGTTGTCTGTAAGGACGTCCATCCAACTCTGTGATGCAGAGAGCAGAGATGAGTATGAAGGTCATTAGTGATAAAGTGTAATTCATAGTGCTCAAATGTAATGCATTATGTTCAGCAACTGAAGTAATGAAGCAGTAGTGTGACAGTACAGAATATGTCAAGTACACACATTAAAGCTGACTCACCAATGGATTTACATTTAGAAGACTCAAATCTTGAATATGACTCTTGAATGAACTATCATCTTAAATTCAGCAGTCTCTGTATGTGTTGCGATTAAAATGGTAGGACAGTTAGACAGTGGTGGATGTGGAGAATACCATGGTCTTGGTCTTATCTGCACTGACAAGTTGATGATTAGGAAGCGAT